>SCLH01001166.1:109296-126424 GCA_004367855.1 Oikopleura vanhoeffeni | reverse complement strand
CTGACCTTTATAATTATATTAATTTATAAAAATTTAATTTATTGCATTTTTCTGCGTTAAAATACTGTACAATAATTGTACTACAATTAATACTTCCCCATAATATTTCTTTGTTTCTGTGTTTTAAAACACAGCAAAGCAAGTGGGAGTAACTTTTTTTTCTGAATCCATACTAAATAATGTCTTAATAGACGGAAATTCAATAAAAAAGAATACTTAATTCTTCCTCAAAATGTTCTAACTTATTAATAATCTAATAAAATTACTTCTGAAATACAGTACATCAAGATTTCTATGCTTTTCTCATTAAAAAACCAATGTCACCACGGGGGATCGAACCAAGAAATCATGATTCATAGTGCCAAGCGCTCACCATTGCGCCACTGAGTACTACAAGTGTCTTCTCTTTTTCCAAACCTATATAGCAGATGGAAATGTTTTATGGAAATGTTGACTTCGTTGCAGAATGTGAAAAGCAAAACTTAAAGTTGATGGTGTGCTGATTCGCTTTTATAGAGTAAGTTTGTATTATACTATGTACACTGGAAGGCTGTTCATATATAATGAACTTAAGTAATTAAAACATAATGATTTTTATAAAATTCATTATGTTTTAATTACTTAAGTATCCATTATGTATTCAAAATTCTCGATTTGTTCTTTAAATGAATGACAAAGCCTACACAAAGCCTGTAGATTAATATCTTTATCCCTTTATTACACTTTGCTTATAATGCGTAGCCACTTCTCCTTTTAACGTGTGATTTTAACGTTGTGGCTACGCATTCTAAGCAGAGTGTAATAAAGGGATATATATTAGCCATTTTTTCTTAATTTTATCTTTGGGCCTCTTAAAATTAGACTCTTAGCTTGTTTATTTACAAAATTTATATGTTATAAAAACCTTTTAGAAATTGGTGCCTTTAATTTCAAATCCCTTATAATGTCACCTTTGATTTTAGGCTACCTAAAGCTAATTTTTTGTTGTAAAATCTCAAAAAAAAATATGTGTTAAAAACATTGGTGAAAAATTATGTACAGTATAACTTATTTTTATACTGTATAAGTTAATAAAAAAGCATTTTGAGAACCTTCAGACATCGTCACTCACTGCCTTAAAATGGACTTCCTGTTGAAAGATGTTGTGATTTGTAAAGTTGCTTACTTTATAAAATTTTGTAAAGATTAGTTCCCGTTTTCAAATAATATTTACCCTGAAAAATAGCTCCACCGAGTTTTGTTAGGTTAAACATTTTGTACATGTGTTTTCGCAATTGATGTTTATTAAGGTTAACAAGGTTTAGCCCCCATCATGCTGTATCTCGCGTTTAAAATTAATTTCTACATATTTTAAGCCTTCATCAAAGTGCCATTTTCATTCTGAGGAAAAGTTTGAAATAAATATAAGAATCGGAATAAGGTCCCGAATCAGGGTGAAAATTGCATCAAAATCTCTCTTTGTTTACTAGATAAAGTGGTTCAATGTGAAATGAATAAATAAAAGTTGATTTTTTCAGATGAAGAATTTCACTTGAAATTTTTTGATGACGAATTTTTGTTTTACTTTAGTTGGATAATGATTTGGTCGAATTTGAACGAATAAGAACCCAAGATTTCGATCAATTGTTACGCTCCATTGAAAACCCCAAAATTTCTGAAGAAATTATCGTCTGAGTATTTACTAATTGATAAAAAAAGTTTTATTTTTCCAGGTTTTGATTTTTTTGAGTAGCATATCTAAGATAGGGATCACCTGCCCCTTATTATTGATCCCTATCTTAGATATATAGCCTATATAATATGCGCTAAAATTTTGATTGGTTTATATTTCGACCAATCAAAATCATTAAAGTATTACATTGAAATTTCTGTGTTTTTAACAAGAACTCGGCCAAAACTTTGACATGGTGATGTTTGTTTCAATATTACATTAGTAACAAACTTTAGTTTACTTTTAATTAAAAATGAATACTGGGAAAAAAATAATTCTCAGTCTGCTATCGGCCAGAAAATGAGTTTCCACGAGCTTTATTTCAAACATTATATCGGTTACGATGCTCTAATTTCTACGTTTTTTTCATTCTGGTGAAGAATTATTGTCGGACAAGAATCGTTGAGTTTACAAAATTTTTGATAATACTGAATGTAGATCATAGGCTATGGACCATAGCCAACCCTGCTTGATTTGTATTCCATTGTCCCGATTGTGTGCGTAGGTGCTATATCAGAGTGTATTTTGGTTGAATCCAATATTATCAACAGTTACTTAATAATCACGTGATTGCCAAAATGCTTTTTTCACCAGAATAAAATCAAAAAGATCTTATTTGAACTCGGGCATCGTTTTAATAAAGAGTATGTCAAATTTTCTATGTCGTTCTTAGTTTTTGCTGAAACCTGATCGACAAAAATAATTTGTCTCAGAGATTTGAAATTTGTTGAACACCTACGACATTTCGAATTCAGACGTTTCGATTTGCGCAGATAAGTTCAAGAAAAAAACTAAAGTCGGGACCTAGAAATATAACATGCTGTAGAGAAAAGTATTATTCTTGTGATTAAATTGTTAAAACCTTGGCGATATACATTTTGTAGGTATTCCTTTCCAACACTGATTATCACGAAACTGCCATGCCTCGCAGCTTGAATCCATTTTACATTTTTGAGCACATTTAACATCAGAATGAGTCGAAATTTCACGCCTGAGACCGTAGCAATATTTATATAAAGGAATCGTAGCATCATAAGACTCTTTTAATGCTTCTAAATAATTAAAAATTAGGAAATTTGAATTTTGACCATTTTCATTTCTTAACAATAAAATAGTTATACTTGAAAAGCTTCAATTGATATACATCGGTTTTAGTGTGATATGCAAAAATATCAATTTTCCGTCGCAAAAATAGCAAAAAAACGGATTGTTTGTCATTTGTGAGACAATACCAGAAATATCACTTTAAGGGAGTACCCCACGCGGGTTTTATTTCGGCTCTCAGACATGGTAGAAAGCTAATTTTAAGGGTGTCGCTGAATAAGCTGTTTGTTGAATTTTTTCCATTTTTATCTGATACAATCCAACCTACGCTCACACAGGAATCTTCAATAAGTCTCTCGAAAAAACACTCAAGAGCTATCTCCTCCTACAATTGTCATCAATTTTATTTAATTTTGCCATGTCAGGCTCCAAAGCAGCAGTACAAACAATCAATTAAAGCCTTTTTTCGAAAATTTTGCTTGTAACGAAAAAAATTGCGAAAAAAAGGAACAAAAATTTTAACGAAAATTGAACGAAAAAAACTGGCGGTCGCAAAATCTTTCGAGAATCGGGCTCGAATGTATTGTTTCGCTACCGCTTCTCTGGAGCCTGAGATAGAAAAATAAAACAATGGATAAAAATTCTGAGCGAAGAAAGCTTTTTAGTGTTTTTTCGAGGAGGCTTATTCAAGTTCCCGTGTGACCGCAGGTTGGATTCTTTCAGCTTACAATAAATGTTAAATTGATTTCGGAGACTGGTTCTTTGAGTTTAGCAATTTTGTGAGCACAGACCCGTTATATCGAAGATCCTGCCTTGTCGTCGATTTATCTCGAGCGTCATAAACTTTGAGCCAGTGTCCAATCAAAATACCCGATTGTCGACTCAATTCAAGAATCCCGCGATTTAATCGGCCAGTTTATCAAAGTTATGACGCTCCAAATAAATCGACGACTAGGCAGGATTTTCGATATCGGCATAAGCTAAAAACGTGTTTAAACCAGTTTTTTTCTGGATTATTATCAGAAAACATTATTGCTGCGGTTTCAAAACATAATTCAATGTTTTTTTGGGTATTTTGTTCCAATATTACGAATAGGTCGTTTTTTTTAGGATTTTTTGTCTATATTTTACTCCTGAAAAAATCCTTTGGAAGAAACCATCAAACAAAAATGTCAGACTAGCCAAGTTTATGGAAAGTGATTCTAACTTAGTGATTTTATTTTTTTAAGAAAATTTAATGCAACGTTAAAAAAATTATTTGTCGTTTTTTTGTTTTTTATTTCTGCTCTCAAATATAAAGAGGCTAACAGTCGGGGTTTTAAGCCCATGCACAGTCTTTTTAAGAAGAATGGCGGTTTATTTAGAGACGGACACTCAATGGTAACGTCACCACGGAAGGCAATAAGAAAATCAACAATTTTTTTTTAAGGTGCTTTTTATAGAATATGGGTATCACAAGTATATTTACAAGTATTTTACTTCATCTGTTGGTTCCCGGTTAGCAAAAGGTAGACATTTTTTAAGACTTCGAAGAAAAACTCATTGGGAAATAAATTATTTATTGGACCTCACGTTTTTGGTCGATTTGTATTGAGAGAACTAGGAGCAGATATTTATAATCCAGGAAGTTTGCTTCGTATTATTTTAAGGATGTCACGGTCAGGACTTTTTAACCCGATTAACAATTTGATTATGATGTAGTTACCAAATTTTTCTAGAAACTTGAGAAGCTTAAGAAGGTTGTGGGTACTAAAGGTTAAAAATATACGAGCAATTTAAAGTGGCGTTTTATTTAATACATGATAAATTTTACGAAATAATCAGAAATATATTTAGTCATACTACTCTTCTCGGTTTTCGTGATAACAAAATTACCATTTTGACCAGCCAATTAATTTTTTTTGTCTGAATTTCAAAATGATAATTTATACTAATTTTAAAACAGTAAGCTGAGAGAGCATCTCGTACACTGGATGGGGACTCAAAGCCACTTCTTCAAAATCGATATGGTCTGTGGTCACACGGTTCCCGGGGGAACCTTTTGCGAATCGAAGGGTCTGACCCTGAAATCAATCAAAATGCTCCAACTAGATTTTTTGTATCAAAAATACTTTGTAAGTTGCTTAACCTTTACAATAATGTAATAAATAACCCTGAATTTTTTGGCAATACCAGCAAAAAACTTCTGAAAAACCATTTACATAGGTAAAACCAATTATTTTGTTCAAAAATCTTTTCAATAAAGTTCTAAAAATATCGAAAAAGTCACGTGACTCACGTCTTGCCACGTCGCCTTGAAACCGATTTGTGATTTTTACTTTCAATGCTTTTAATAATGTGGTGAAAAAAATTGGTATACAGATTCTCCATGTTGTAAAAATATCTGTCTTATAGATACAATTGAAGTAAAATTTTTTGAAACCATTTGCGAATGAATTTCATTATTTTCATATAAAGATTTAAAATAATTTATTTTTTAAAAGCATTGGCGCCTAACGGGCGGTTAATTCAAGGTTTTCCGGTTTCAATCTTATTTTAAATGAGATTGGATTCAGTTAAATAGTTTTAACGCGATGGTAATATAAAACTCTTGTCTGAATTAACCCTTAGACTCATAAAACTCGAAAATTCGTTCTATCGGAATACCGAGAAATTGCTTAGGTTTACACGTGATGTATGGAAAAAGGTATTTTTTGAGTCCTTTGAGGCATTGAAAATGCTCCAAAATTGATTTGAGGTTATAAAAGAGTGTACTTCCGATCAAATTATCAAAAAACGTTTTTTTTGCGTTTTTTCGATTTCTATGAATATCTTCAGAGTATCATAATGATGTAAGTCAACTTATTGATCAATTTTTTCGTGCAACGGTAACGTATTTTGAAATGTATCATGACCAAAAACCATTAACGATTGTTGTCAAGAAGATGAAGGAAACTTCATACTCGCATAGCTTCTCTGTTTGACTGATTTCCCATCGTAAAAAAACAATTCCAGCAACCAGTACTAAAAGGTTCTCGTATGGGCGTAAGTTGAATTTTTAAATATCATTTGCGCGAGTTTAGCAAGAAACAATTAAAACAGCATAAAACAGATCAAATTTCCGATGACTACAGTCCGAAGAAACTATTTTTGAATATTTGAGGAACTTTGAAACATATCCTTTTACCAATCAAAGTCCATCTCAAAAACGTTTACTATCTCTATAGCGCATGTTCGATGTTGAGAATGAATATAGGCAAATGTGCTTGATATTGAGACCGCTAAATTTGATCGGTGTATAATCACTCAAGCAATCACTAAGACAATCACTTAGACAACATTAGTGGGATTCGAACACGCGCTATAGAGATAGTGAACGTTTTGAGATAAACTTTGGTTGGTCAAAGGATATTATTGAGTCATTTTGGCGGAACAAGATTTTTCAAAGTTAAAATAAAATAATCTAGGAGGGAAAAAATGATGTCTGTTTCGAAAAATCAGCATTTTCGAAAAAAAAATTTATTCATGGTTTCCTAAAAACATATCAAAAATAACTTACCGTAGGGCAAAAAAAAATTGTAGGGCCTACCTTTAAATAAAATCACTTGAATTTTAAAATGGTGGATATCATTTGGTTCAAATCTTCTTCGATACATATTTTGGTAAAATTAAAAAGGTTTAAATTTGTCATAGTAATTTTTAGTGAATTGATAATTTAAGTTTTTAACGTATTGCCAACACGAGTGAGAGGGTTAAAAGTTTCATTTCATTGAATAAAAAGGTTTGTTAAGATAAGCGTCCAATTTTTAGAAGATAGATAATGAGTCCACATTTCTGACTTTTCCTTTAATTTCTACTACGGAAAATTATGGTTCAAAATAAATATTTAATAATTTTGAATTTCAAGTGTTTGAAACAATTTGCTTTCTACGAGATCTTCGTTTAGATACCGAGACTAACCATATCAGTTTTTTATGCAAAAGAATAATCTAATTCTCCAAAAAGATTTTATTTATTTACAATATTTTCAACTAGTGATCAGTTTCAAGAAGAAATAATTAATGTGAAAGAAATTTATCAGTCCTAATTTGACCTAATCCTCATTTAAAAAACTATTTAAAATATGTCGAAATTTTTTACAACACTTTTTTTTATTTTATTGCGAATATGTCTGTCATATTCTGACACGTGACCAGACGTTTGAAATCTAGCGTGAAACCAAAAATTGAGCATATACATATATTTTGTTTTTTTAATAATATAATTCAAGTAATTTGTTACAATCCTGTCAAACAATTTGCTAAAAAAGTAATAGAAATAATGTGAAGCCATCAAATGTTAATAAAAAAATAAAAAACTCTCTACCATGACCACGGTTCACACAATTAAGTGCATTAGTAATAAGAATAAAAGCTCAATTAGAGATTTTGAAACTTGTGGTATAGAACCGGTGACACTTTGCGTTTGCTCTGTTCAAAAACAATCCAATATTTTTATTAAAATTTTCTCCGAAATCAACTTCTTCATCTCGAAAAAAATACTTATTTTTATGGATTTTGATTTCTAGAAAAATAAATGGAGATGATGTGAGTCGGTGCAATCAAATTGATTATTTTCATCAATTCATCCAGGTTAGTTTCTGGAGCTCTGAAACTTACCAGAAGTGGAAAGATATGCATTCTAGTGGAATCGTAGGCGTAGAACGCAAATCCATTATCCTATTACAAATATCGGGTCGGGATCTGGGAATTGACCTGAAAATGACCAAAAGTTGTCGAAAAAAATTAGATTTCTGGATTTCTGAGAAACCAAAATGTTGCCCGAATGAACATCTTCAATCCTCTATCTCATGCTACTTGATTAGCATGACATCTATCAATTGTTTTTTTGAACAAAATATTTATGTTTAAATATAAGTTCAGGTGATGGTTCGAACAGTATACTGTAATGAGAGATCTTAATTTTTTTTTCATAATGGCCTTATATTTTTTTAACTTGATTTGTGTACTTTTTGGAAGTCACAGTACTTTATGGCAAAAGTTATAACTCGATTATACGGCCACGTGATTATTTTGAGGCTATGTAATGATATAAAAGTCTTATAAATTCTTAACGATATACGGTAATTTGAAAAAGTAACTTTTGAGAAAAACCTTATTTCCTAATTTGAAGGTCACGTGATTGTTTTTGAACTTTGCTGTAATAAACGAAAAGTCTTGAAAACTTATTAAGATCTTCCTCAGTTCTATTTTGGAAAACCTCATTTCTTGAATATACGGTCACGTGATAATTTTCGGGATATGCTGTAATGGAAAAAAAAGTCTCAGAATTTTTGAGAATCACGCTTAAAGTTTTTTTGTCGGGATTTCAATTTTTTTTGCAAAAAACAAGTACTGTAATACAGTTAAAATTGAAAACAAACGCACAAACGTCAATTATTAAAATAGTTGATCGATCACTTTGTGAATGCTTCATTCATAAATGATTGAGGGTCTTAAATTGCAATTAAAGGGCATCTGGCGAGACCAGAATGTTACAGTGTGACTTAACTCGTACCGTTGCAAAGTGATCAATCGAAATTCATTTTTTTTATTAGGTAACTTTAATTCTGGAAAATATTTTTCAAAGTAGACGCTACGAGTTAAAAGTTGAAAAAACTGTTGATAACTAAAGAACATTATCAAATAACGGTTATTTTTCTGATTTCTTAATTTTTGAAAAAATTGCGCTTTTTGAAGCAAAAATATGAACATTATTTTTTTGAAAATAATGCGCTTTTCAAACCAAAAATTAAAAAAACAATTGCTTATATAAAGCTAATATAAAAAGTGTGTTATTTTCAGTTATATTGAATATTATAAATACAAAAAATTGCTTTATTTTGACCACGTGACGACCAAAACAATTAAGGTCAGAGATTTTGGTGCTTATTGGGTTCAATTGGGATATACACGATTCTGTATAACTTATTTTTATATTTAAATTATATAATATTATAAAGTTAATAATAAATTTATATTTTTCTATCGAGTTATTACTGATTCAAGTGGCGTCACGGTATTTGTTGAATCAAGTTTAAATAAAGTGACTCGCTGAAAACATCAAATTTGAAGCGAAAGAGAACTTTAATAGAAAATCCTTCTGAATCAAATTATAGCGGAAAACTGAGATTTCAACCCAACGTACATAAAATACCATGATGGTTACGGGGCCAATTTAAACTACAAAACACTACGTTATAAGATTAGACTTATTTCCCTAGCTTTGAATTTATTCACATATGCATAAGATAGGGAGGTCCTAGTAGTCCGACCACAGTTAACTGTCGGTATTGGGTAATCTCCGGTAAAATGCAGTATTCGCAAAAAGCAATATTTTCTTCTATAAAAGGATTCCAATTCTACGTATAATATAAAGTCGATTGACGCATTACGCGGTTTCGTCAAATATCTTGTGCATTTCACTCCAGATCAAATTACGGTTCATATTCGATAAAGACTTTACACTAAGGTGGGGCTTACAAACGGTACCTGATTTGTTTATACGTTTTAGGAAATCATAACTAAAATGATCTAAAATCCACTCGGGGCCCACCGCTAAAAGCGCTAATACGCGTCTCTGATTGGCTCAGATCCGGCTTTCGTTACCAAATGATAGGAGACGCTGAGTAATAGCTTGTATCCAGGATCGCCTTGCACCGAGTTGATTGTATACGAAATTTTTTTCAAAATGTAGCCAGGTAGTGTTCAAAAACGCAAAACCTTTTTTGAAATTGCCTGTCTTTTGGAAATTTTTCGAAATAAATTCCAGAATAACTTCGAGCCAAATGATAAATTTTTGAAAAAAGAGACATAATTTTCAGCCAGAAATTTATCACAGTCATATTCAGACAAAACCTAAAGGTGGTCCGGAAATAAATTAAATCTGATACGGTCAAATTTTAGCGGGCATACGTTTCTTTACACTCAAAGCTAAAAGTTCGTCATAAACATTCAATAATTTGTAATAAGAAATTTTCATAGTGAACAGTTAGGGTAGATAGTAATTCGCAGAAAATGTAATTCGTCGAAAATTTCAGCTTTTAAAATATAAACACAACTTTTTGTAATAAATCTTCCGGCTCATCGTTTTCAGTGCCAAATTTTAATATGACAAAACATAATTTCTCAATAGTTTATTGTAAAAGTTTTTGCTAAAAAGGGACTTTCTTAATAAAAAGTGAGTTTTTAACCTCATCTTCAATAATCTCCGACATAAAAACATGAAATATTGAGTTTTACGATGAAAATTCACAAACTGAAAAAGATGGCCAAGACGATTTTATAGTTAAAAGTTGTCTTTTATGAAAAATAATCGACATTTCGGATTTTCTGACGAATTACTATTTTTGCCATTACTATCTCACTCGATAAAATTAAGTTTGATTTCAACGCGAATTAATGATACTGAGGGTCTTGGTGACCGAAAGAGTGGCGCCAAAGGCAATATTTATATTTTGAGTAAAAACGACACTGATATTTATTAATTTATTTTTTGAAATGTTAATTTTAAAATATTCAGTGTCGTTTTTTACTCATATAATTATAAATTTGCTCTTTGCGCCACTTTCTGTCACCAATAGACCCTATTTCTTATAATGTCCGTTTTGAATAATCAATACTAATTTTTTCGGGAGGTAATAGTAATTGCCAGAAAATGTCATGACATGTCTACTTCGTGAAATGTCTACTTTGTAAAATGTCTACGTTGTGGAATTTCTACTTCGTGAAATGTCTACTCAGTGAAATGTCTACTTTCTGAAATTTAACTTGTTTTCAAATTCTATTCGAATGTGAACTTTGTGAAATTTCTGACGAACAGTTCATTGAAAAATGAATTCTGTGATCAAAAATTTCCAGGAAATGTTTCACGAATGACTGAGAGACAGGGTGTTGAATTTAGAAAAAATATATCTGAGGCCCTCGCAGTTAAATATTCAAATGTCAAAACGAAAATAAGCAGTCAAAAATTTCTCTGAAGTGTACCAACAATAAAGGATTAAGGGAGTGGTCATCGTTATTCAGGCTGTATTTTGAAGTTTTCAAGTGCATGTTCTGGGAACCTGACAAAGAAAAATTTCAGAATGTTTTCAAATAGAACGAGCTCTTAACATTCTATAAGCATGGAGAACTGAACATTTTGTGGCCTTCTCAAAAAATAAGATTAGATTGGTTTTACCTTTCCGATCCAATTGTTTCGACTACTGATTGGAAGAACCTACTCAAAAATTTAGAATCTGTCTCCAGATTTTGTTTAGAAAACGTTATTAACAGCATTCTCAAAAATTTTAACTTTCGAATTTTTTTTGAAACTTTACAGCCTAATGATGCGTCATGACGTCTCTCAAAAATAATTAAAATATTAATATTACTAGTTAAAATCTCTTTTTTGAAATTTCTTTTTTATCCAATAAACGCTAATGTCGGAAATTATTATTTGAATTTTGGACTGGTATTTTCTAGAATCAAGAAAAATCGTCGATAAGAAAGGTGAAAGGTCATATTTTTGCATCTGACATTTCAAATTCTAAAATTTTAATTTTTAATTTATGAAAATTTAATGAGGAAAGCAAGGTAAAGCATGTCGTTTTACCAACGGAACTCCATCACAAAAACGTTTACTATCTCTATAGCGCGTGTTTGATTCCCACTAATGTTGTCTTAGTGATTGTCTTGAGTTTGATTATAGGCAAGGATGCTTGATATTGGGACCGCTAAATTTGATTGGTGTNAAGACAATCACTAAGACAACATTAGTGGGATTCGAACTCGCGCTATAGAGATAGTAAACATTTTTGAGCTGGAGTTCCGTTGGTGAAAGGATATCACGTGATACAAGCACACAGTGGTTTTCACAAATTCAATGTCTTTCCGAATCGATGCAAAAGGATCTGGCCTACATCGTGGCCTCGTCTGATTCAGATACATCTCCATATGATAAATCGAAAGTTATTTTTAAATAAGTCAAATAATTTTTGTTTTAAGAAGTCAGCATGAATTAAACCCGTTCCCCAAAACTGACTGATCTGACAATTGTTTTTGTTTTCTTGTTTCAAAATAATTTTTCTGGAAGTAAAACATATGCGAAAAATCTCAAAAAATCAATTCTCTGTAATATCGGAACGAAATATCTAAGTAAAAAATAAATTATTATATTGGAACCGCAACACAATTTATAAAACTGGATTAGTAGGAAAACATTCTAGGATGATTTTTTTGGCCATTTTCGATAATTTCTAGGTCCCTTGAGCCTAAATATAGGCTCTGTGCTCACAAGGGTTAACAATTTAGTAGAAAGCCTTTAAAATTTGTGAAAATATTACTTCAGAATTATTATTTTACATGTATTTTTTTTGATAACGTTAATGCAAAATGTAAAAAAAATAACTTTGTTGGCAATTCTATATAAAATTCATATATTTCCTTTTTTGTGCCAATATCAAAAAATTACGCTTTGCTCATTTTTTCTTCCTTTTTATCTATAAACCAGACCTTATATGCATTATTTTTGAGTCTCATACTGACAATTATACAAATGGACCCTTTCACGCGCCAAAAAACGATCGGAAATATCATATCCACAGGTGATGATCGGTAGAGATAATCAAAGAACATTCTGTACGTAAAAAGTTGATTGCGTACTGTGCATAAATGAAATATGCACTTTAAGGGATCATTGTCTTTTTCAGAAGAAAAAAGCACTCTAAGGGGTCAAAGGGGATTATGTGCACTTTAAGGGGATGCACTTTAAGGGGTCAGGGACTGTACTAGTAGTCTAGTACATTATTAGATTTTCAGCCTCAATTTTTTCGCGGACACTACCCCCTTAACTGTAATTTTTGATGAGATTCAGTTAACCTGTTCCACTGTTAGGAAATTAGAATTGAACTTGACCACTAATTACCTATGATTAATAGTTTCTTACCTTTTGCCAGGCAAGCTGTTATAAAATAAAATATCAAAAACTTCATTTTTCAATTATTTGATTTGTTGATATATATAAACTAAATTCTCCAAATTAAATTTCACTTGATAATTCAAAAATTCTTTTCTTTCAAAATCTGATTTTGGTTTGATCTTTTGAGCCGCAAATATAGAATTACTCAAATATGTTCTCCACTTCACAACCCTCCAGGACATTTCTAAACGAAAATTCTGAAAACTTGAAAATTAAACAAAAAATTTTTTATTGTATAACTAAAAAAATTATTCTGGCGTATCATAGTTGTTCGTATCCTGAGAATCTCCGCCGAGTTATGCCGAATTTTTGTTTCTTGTTATATTTTATTGGGAAATTCTTATTTAATACAGGGGAAGCCTCATATAGCTGGCCCAATATCGCCGAATTTGCCAATATTGCCGAAAAATTAACGCAATTTTACGATTTTCAGCCGGAATCCTACCAGTGCCAAAATAGCCAATATCGCCGAATTCGCGTAGACTTTTGAGGTTTTTATTACAAATTAATAAGAGTGCGTGATAAATGACGTAATATTTTGAGATCAAATTACTAAAATCTATTATTTTTACTTTGTGTTTGATTGCGTTTGGTGGACGGTTTAATTCTAGACATTTTGATACTTTATTTCATTTGAACATATTGTCAAACTACTTATGAAATTCAAAATTCAAATTATGACGTCATGTTGAACTCCCACGCATTAAGCCTTTTGGAACGAAAAACTTTATCTTTGTCGCCATATTGCCAAAAGTGCCAATATCGCCGAAAGAACCCAATATTGCCGAACTTTTTTAGCGAAAAACTTTGGACTTTATTGGGCCTCCCTCTGTACTTGAAAATTCGAACTCTCTTGAAACCATTCGAACCTAGGTATAACTTATGCGTCTTAATTCTAAATAAAATTTCTCGTCGATTTTCTCTTGATGCTCGGTTGACGTGGTTAGAAATAATTTATTTGACATCACAATCTCAACTTTTTCATTAGTTATATTTTTTGCCTTTTTTCAATTTTCTTTTTCCCATAAATTTTGATCTCTTTTTGGCAGTGATGGGAAAGTACAAAGTATTCTTATTGAATTAAAATTAGAAATCAGATTTAATTATCGAGATCTTCACGCCGACTGTAATGTAAATATACTGAAATCAACAAAACAGTACTCATGATCATTTTTTATTTTCAGAGATTTTGATGATTCCACAGCCGAAAAAAACCCCAAATTGTATGGTTATTAATAAGATTTTATTATATGTGGGCGAGACTATGTGGGGGAAGACCCCCGAAGCCCCCCTTACGTGTGTTAGATGTGAGCTACGCCCACGTAAGGGCGAGCCCCCCCTCAAATTCCCCAAATTATATGGTTTTGGAGGAGCTTCTTTTATATCCCTTTATCACACTTTTGTTTATATCCCGGCCCTACTACTTAAAACCCACTACGGTTGCTAATCAGGGCCGGGATATTAACAAAAGTGTGATAAAGGGATATGTGGGCGAGACTATGTGGGGAAAGACCCCCCAAGCCCCCCTAAGTGTCTTAGATGTGGGCTATGTCCACGTGAGGGGTTGTTTAGACGGGGCCAAAGCCCCCGGGGCATATATTGATACTCAGAAGTGATTTTGACTTATTATGAAAAACCCAAATTTTGAATTGATCGAAAGGAGCCTAAAGTTCTGATCTTTTGTGTAAACACATTAAGGAATCCTAATCTTTGAACTAATTTCCAGACTATATATCAATCTAGGCTTTATCAAGGACAGCCTATATCAATCCGTCTGACAAGACTCAAACAATCAAACTCCTCAAAAATATAAGTTTTCAAATTAGGTGTTTCGGCATTGAACTAAATATAGTTTTGGGCAAAAAATGATCATGATTGAAATTCTTTAGCCCAAGCAGATTTGAGCTTTCTTCATTTTTTTTCTTGATGATAAACTTTTTCTTACTTCGAAATGTCAAAACAAAAAGTTTTCTAAATAGAAAGCCAATTTCTAAATAAAAGGTATTTTTTTAAATAGCATAAAAATAAGAAATATTTTCATATTTTATCTTCAAAATTTTCGCAAATGTTTACAACTTCAAGAATTTAAATTCAAGCTCAAAATTTTCTAAAAAAGCAATATTGTGTGAAAATTCTAAAATCACAAATATTGCTCAAATCATTAGGGGTATGGTGGTTCCTAATTTGACATTTTCTCGATAAAATATTAGCCGACAGAGCCTCGAGGATATAATAAGTAGGCCAGTGTGTAGAAACACCTTCAACTTGCAAAATAACTGCCAAAAACTTTTTTGTATGACCACACTCTTCACCATAACATAAGCGGCACAAGAGCCACCTAACAGCAAAACCGAAATTCCTACTCCTACTGAGGTTATATTTGAATAAACCTATAAATTTTAACCATAACCTGTATTGATATAACAAAACTTGTTAGGTGAGCTTTTGTCAATAAGTGCTGATATTTATCTGCTAGAACGTAAAAACGGTACCATAATACTCGGTTTTTGGACTTTTTTATCGAAATTCCTATTCTTCTCCTAGTTAATTTCACAAATTACCAAATTTTTGCAAAAGCTACTCTAAACCAAACAGGAAACATGTAGGTAGGTTTTTGTCCAAATTGCCCCAAACAATAAAATGAATTTTCAGGTCACGCTGAAAGAATTTCGAAAAATCTGCTTCAATTTTCGAAAAGTAGGCAATAAGAAAGCTGAGGAAACACGTGAAGAGAAGTTGGCTTACGTTCAAGTCCCGAATTTGGAGTTTAGTGGCAAATGATACATCGTATGTGTAGTTAGTTTTGAAAAAAATAATACTTGAAAAAATATCGAAAAAACTCAAAAATTCGATTTTATTTTTTTTTTATTTAGGTATTTTGTGCTTGAAAACATAAACGAATTGATTTGTGATTAGACATATTAACTGCAGAAAATGTAGGAACCACCTATGTAGGAACCACCAGGGGGTACTGGTCGCTGGATTTGTGAGGCCTTTGGGGCTTCGAAATTACTCCAAATTGATATGGGGTGATAACAAAGTGTACTACCGACCAAAATTTCAAAAAAAAATTTTCGAAATTTTTGCGTTATTTGGTGTAGTAGCGGTGTGCGGTAGTAGGTGTGGTAGCTGGCAAGAATGTCAAATGCTGGCGTTTTGAGCTGACCCGTGATGTAAGCCAATTTTCTGATCAGTGGTTCAGTGGCTTTCTTTTGAGCGTACGAAGAAATCGAGGCACATTTTTATCGGAATTTTTTCACGTGACCTCCAAAAATTTATATTTTGAGTTTGGGGTCGAAATTTGAAGAAAAAAGCTCTCGAAGGAGTTTCTATTTGTTCTGTGCTAGCGTTTGCTGGAAATTTTCCGACGACAAATGTCAAAAAACGGTGGTTTATTGTATATTTCAGGGAAAATATAGCATTTATTGAAAAAAACGCTCTCTTAAAGTTTTATATACTAATTATACAAGTTATGTTGAATTTCAAATTTATTTCAATATAAAACCTAGGAGAAGATAGATTTACCGTTTTGGGTTAGGTCTCCCTGTCTTGCTTATGTGTCTGGGATTGTATGCATGCAAACAAGTTTTGGCACATATATTACGCAAGCTGAAGACTAGTTTTACAAACTGGCTAATCTGAATAATATACCTGAAAACCAACCAGGGCTTAGTTTTCATCAAGAAAAATATATATAACCAGTAGAAAGTTTTTCATCAAGAGCCCATCTACGAATCTGTCTTTAAGCAACCCATTGAAATAAATCCAAACATTTAATAATAAAGCCGGTATCTAGATAGTCAAAATTACGAGATAGCGATTTTCCTTGGATAATTTTTGAATTATTTTTAGAAGCTTAAAAACTAAATATTTAAGATCGTTTCAGACCAAAAAACCATGAAAGCTAATTTCATATTATATAAGTATAAATGGTCCTGTTTATAATCAATCAACTTCATCTTGTCAAAATTTAAAAATAGGTAAATCATTAAAAATAAGCCAAAATCTTGAATACCTCAAAATGTTTAGGCAAAAGGTAGACTTTTAATAATTCTGACAAAAAAAATATTACAGTACGTTTCTCTGCTTGACCGCTTATGAAAATTCGTTTGATTTGATCACAGGCGAAATGTGCCTATTTGCATAATTATCAGGTTTGCAAATTTTCAAATGGAAATTTGCAATTTTAATTCGACTCACTTTTAAAATGATTATTTTTTGAAAAAAATTTCATGATAAACATCGTCAAAAAACTCAAGTATCGCCGACCACTCTATCTGCATTGGTGGATTTTGAATACGATAAGACCTTTTTGAAATCGATAGTCTCAGATTTCTTTCATTTTGTGCTCAGTGTGTTCATCGTAGGCGAAAACCAATTTTGAGAAAAAAAAATTTC
>SCLH01001166.1:83506-98403 GCA_004367855.1 Oikopleura vanhoeffeni | reverse complement strand
TTAAAACAGCACAAATATACATTTTTGGTCGACTTTTTTTATTCTATCTTTTTCTATGAAAAATGCGTAGGCGTAAAATTAAATAAATTTGAAATAAAAACGTGTGTGATAAAAAAATCATGCCGCAAAAATACAAATTTTTGATTCATTTTTATAACATAAACCGACCGTTTCAATATTAAAATGGAGAAAAATTAATAGAAAAATGGAACATTTCATAAATTTGTATTTTTTTGTACTGCTAGTTTTCGCCAACGCACTTTTCATAGCAAACTATAGGCATTTTTAAAAAAGTTGATCAATAATTTTGTCGACCAAAAATGTATACTCCAAAACTTAATACATATTAAATAATATTATTGAAATTTTTTTAGGTTATTTACTGTGTTTTTCAGAAAATGAAGTTGATCGGATGTTCACTAGGATAATTCTTGCGGACACTCCCTTTTTATTAGCAGGCTAATATTGCTGTTTTGCGGCCTTACAAATGCTTTCAAATGAAACTCAGGAATCAGTTTTTGGTATGTTAAATTTATTGGAACATATTTTTACAATGCGGTTTAATTCACGAACAAAGAGGCAAAATAATATAATAACACATAATTTATCACTCGGTAAGAGATTTAATTAAGTTCAGATATAATAATTCTCGAGTTTATTTCTGAAATAACCATGAATACAAAAAAAGAAGGAAAATAGGGAATTTTCAGGAGGTTGAAAATTTGCATTTACGAGTCCCTTTAGACATATTTATGGCTAAAATGGTAGATAAACTCGATAATTTTCAGTGAATACTTACAACAAGTCTTTTCATGCACAGTTGACAACAAACTGTGTATCAATTATGGTTCTACACAAGATATTTTTGTCAAATTTTTACCGGTGAATTTTCAAATAGAGACCTTATTTTTCTGCCTACGTCTTAGTTTCCCACATTAGTTTCTCAAGATCAATTTNTATTATTTATTTATTTTTATTATTTATTATTATTATTTATTATTATTGATATATTGACAAATTTGTCAGAAATGCTTAATTAATGGCGTTCTTTATTTGTTAAATCTTAAGCAACTCACCAATTGTTCTCTGAAGTGTCAAAAATATTAAAAATAAAGAATATTTTTTTTCTTTGAGGAAGTTCGCGCATGATTTTCAAAAATTTCATAAGAAAAGTTGAAAAAAAATCTTATAACGGGAAATTTGATGTAAATTTTGAGAAACATTTGTTATAAGTTATAACATATTTTTTTGCATTTTTAGGTCAAAATGATATAAATATTTTTTTTCTTATTCTATGATCAATTTGATCGGGTTAAATGTAAACAAGTTAAAATGTGAAAGAAAAAATTTTAAATGCATAATTGATAATGAAATTATTTCCAAACTCATTTCAAATTAGCTAACAATGGACCAAATGAAATTCTCTGTCAGATGATATCATATTTTTCAAAATAACTTTTATTCGTTAAAAATAGGGATGTCAATTTCAGCTCTTTACATTTTACTTTTTTTACATTTACCCATTTAATCATATTTTATATTTTTTTCTATCAACGATAGTTTTTATTTGACGTTTCGGCTAAACAGCCATTTTCAGTTGTGACTCACAACTTGTGAGGAAAATGGATAAACAGAATTCGTAAGTTGCTTTTTTAGCGCGAAAATAAATTCTGTTTATCCATTTCTCTCACAACTGAAAATGGCTGTTTAGCCGAAACGTCGAATGAAAAATATCTTTGATAGAAAAATAAATATAATTTTATGTCTCAAAAACAATCAATATTAATCATATTTGATGATTTAATTTGTAAAATCTTGGTACTTAGTTTTTAAATTTGGTTTTGAATGAGAAAGCAATTGTTTACATGAAAAGGGTGTCCAAAAAGTATCAAGAGATATTGTAGGAAAAACTGGTTATAAGAAAAGAAATGATATCGATTACGCGGCCCTCTGGTCGTTTTTTGCCACTATTTTAGCTAAAATTTTTATATAATTTGGCTTTTGAAAACGACTCATCCGATTAAGTTTTTCGATAGCTCAAACTGAGCGCAAAAATCTAGTGAATAATAAAATAATAATAAATTGGTCAGAATCGGACTATTTTTTTGTTTCTGAGATTACTGAAATCTTATAAATACCAGTTTTTATTGAAAATTGGAAACAATGGTCTGATTCGAACCATTTTTTTGAAGTTTATTTTCTTTCAATATTTGTGCTCAGTTTGAGCTATCTAAGAACTCAATCCGACGACTTTTATTCGAAAACCGAATTATATAAAAATGTTGGCTGAAAAAGTGGCATAAAACGACCAGACGACCCCGTAATTGATATGATAATTCAGTTGTAATTAAATAATATATCTTTTTGTTCTTCTGTTAAATTTTATTGAAATTTTGAATGGTTACAATGAACGTGAATTTTCCCACAAAGATTTTTATGTTGATGTCTTTTTTGGCTGGAGTATTGTATAATATAATGTAATTTCCAGGACTGGATATACCAATTAACCGGTTAAAAACCAGTCTTCCAGTTATCCCGTTCTTTGGGTTTTATGCGAAAAATAAATTAATGTCGCAGGAACTCGTAATTATATATTTTTTGTACATTTTGACTTTTTTAAACTAATTATAGGGTTGGAATGTCAGTTTCGATATCGATTATTAAAACCGGTTTAGAAAAAGTTAAGATTTAAAGGTGTGCTAGGTTAGAGTCTATCGCAAAAAAATGCCCTACCGAAACTTTTTGTGTTTTGAAAAACCCATTTATTTTTATTAGTTTTATTTTTAATTTTTGTGTTAGTGACCAAAATATTCGACAAAAAAATTTTAATACCGTTTTCGGTAAAAAATGTTGTTAAAGGGGTTGTTTGTACTTTCGTAATTTGAGGTACAATTCGGATTTTTTATGAAGGGGGTAAGATTTCGCAAGCAAATTTCGTGCGATTAAAAAAATGCTAACATCTTTGATAACCCTTACGAGCATAGGCTGAAAAGGCAACACTTCGAGCGGCTTTTTCGCTGTTGTCGAAGTTCTTTGTGTTCCTCGTCAATTTGCATTTGAGATTGTGATTGGCTGGTCATATGTGATGGTTTTTCTAGCCGGATAGGGCGATTCTCGGCCCTTGGCTGTAACATTTCCATATTTTGGGGCGGGATTTTTGGCCTAGATTGGGTGTTTCTTCGGTCGACGGATTGGGTTGATTTCTTTTCATTTTTCCCTCCAAGCCAATTTCCAACAGGTAAGGACATTCTGTGCAATACATTTGAGGCACTTGAAGTACCCCGCCTACGCACTTGTTTATTTCCAGCCCTGTAATTAGACCGGATGATTCCTAAATCTTCCCAACTTTGCAATTTATTACGAAAACTTTCAGACAATTCGGGGAGCTTTCCTAAATTCGGAATTGAAACAGATGGAACCCGGATTTCGACCATTTCTTCCTCACCAACAGATTCACATTTTTCTAAATTTCAAAATTTTAATTCTTACACACGCAAATGAACGTGAATTTTTATTTCTGATAACTTAACCCTCGTGAGCATATAAATAAAAGTTCCGCCAAGGCACTAGGGCAAATATATTGGCTCTACTTTGGAGGTTGTTTGCAGAAAGCTGAAGGTAGTTGAAACTCCAATTACTTTTGCATTAGGTAGTTGAAAGCTAAATTTTTGCCTCAAAAATTTTAAATTCTAGAATTTCAATTTTAAGTTCTAGAAAATATAGTTGGAAAGGCAAGGTTTAGCATATCACGTGATACTTGCCCAGCGTAGTCTTAACAAATTATATTTGTATGGGTATTGACGCACAAATATCTGATCTACGTCATACTTCAATCCGATTGAATCTTTGTAGCATCATTCAAAAGTTTGAAAAAAGTCGAAAATTTTGATCAAGAAATCACGAATTTCTGTGAAAATGGCTATTTTGCCATATAAAAGCATATAATCACATTCATTTTATCATTATTACGTTTATATAGATATCAAGTAACAGTGTGGACAAGTTTTGATTGCTTAAATGCATTTTTATAACAAATAAATGTTTTCATGGAATATTTGAGGGGGTTCTGCATGTCAATTTGCATGCACAAATTAAGTTTCTTTTTTCGATTAATTTAATAAAAAATATCATGTATGGGTAAATCGGGTCTGACAAATTTATTATGACTTACTCTATTTGAATCATATATAGTATAAACTAGTATAAAAAATCATTATTCCGACGTTAAAGTCTATTTTTGAAGTTTCATCCAAAATTCGCATATTAGAGATATATTAATGAAAATATCCTATAAATGGCAAAAATGAATTCTTTGTAAAACCTTGGCTAGAAAAAGTATATTTTAAAGCCTGCATCCCTCTTATTGAAGTAAATTAGGCTTTTAATTATTTGTTATGTAATGAACACGCTTCTTTTCATTATATAGCAGTGCGCGCAGTATCTGTGATACAAATAAATGAACACAAATTTACATTAATTCCATTTTATTCGCTCAATATTTTCGTTTTCATAAAAATCATTTTTTATAATATATAAGAGAGATTTTGCAATGTTTACAAAATTTAGTTTTTTTCATTTTAACGAACCACCTAAACGTGAACTCATTATGTCTTGGGCAACATATATTTTTTTCTTTTTTACGTTTGATCATTTTAATCACAAGTTACAGACTGTTTAAAAGTCCGTAGAATCTATCTAAAATCTATCTAGGGCCTAGATACCAATTAATTTTTGTTTTAAAAGTTATGCATGCACAAAACACTCTCTTAATAAAAAAAATATTTCAAAAATAACAAATCGAATTTTTTGAGGTATAAGAATGGAGAATTATTTCTTACAATGAAAATTTATACAATTCCTACAATAAAAATAAGCAAAAAACATTCGGTCATTTTCATGTTTTTTTTGGTTTTTTAATGATTAGAAAGGCAAGACTAGATAATAAACATATTCATAATATGAATGTTCGTGATAAGCATAAAAATTGGTTCAAAACGTGGCCAAAATTTGGCTGCAAAATGCGCAATTTTGATTAGTTTATATTCAATTTTTTCGTCTACGGACACCCTTTATAAATTATGGGCCCGTACTCTTCATCCGCTAAGCAAAAATGACTCCAACCTACTCTAAAGATCGTAGGTTGACGCGAAATAAATGAAAAAAGGGGATCAAGAATACGCTCGCTAATTATTAATATCAAAAAGGGGATCAGGATCTAATTATTTTGTGAATGAATGAAATTACGAAATAATTAATTTCGAAAATAAAACTAACATCTATTTTGAAAATAAATAGAAGTAGCATTGATTTCGGGAATAAATGAAATTACTATTTATTTCTCTAATTAATAAAAATACTCAATAAAAATACTTAATAAAAAATTGGGGGACCTTGGGGGGTTTCCCCCCACATAGACTTGCCCACATATAATAAAACCTCCTTAACAACCATACAATTTGATGGGGGGTCTGGGGAGGGGAAATTAAAAAAAATTTCAAAAATAAAAATAACATTCAATTGAAATTAAATTGGACTCTGAACTTTTTGTTATTTCGAGACGGTTATTTAAATTTATTATAATTTCTAAAGTGCACTGAAGTGACGTTTTTAACTGACCATATATATATTTGCTAACTCGGTTGGAGATCGTGTTAATAATTGGAATTATTTGAATTTCAAATTTGAAAGATGTGGTAACAGATATCGAAATATTTGTGGTCACGTTATTTCTACAAGAAGTTTCTTTGAACAAAATTAAAGCTGAACTTTTAATCAGGAAAACTACTCATTAAACCAAAAAATAAATTTCATAATATCTTCTGATTAATTAAGTAAGGGGCTTTAGGTTTGAATTTTATGAACCTTCATTTTTTAGAACATGAATGAATCATATCCTTTAACCAACGGAACTCCATCTCAAAAACGTTTACGATCTCTATAGTTAGAGTTCGAATCCCACTAATGTTGTCTAAGTGATTGTCTTAATTATTTCTTGAGTGATTACACACCGATCAAATTTAGCGGTCCCAATATCAAGCACCCTTGCCTATAATCATACTCTAGACAGTCACGAATACAACATTAGTGGAATTCGAACACGTGCTATAAAGATAGTAAACGTTTTTGAGATGGAGTTCCGTTGGTAAAAAGATATATCCCCTATTCACACTTTTGTTAATATCCCGGCCCTCATTAGGAAACGTTGTGTGTTTTTAAGTAATAGGGCCGGGATATTAACAAAAGTGTGAATAGGGGATATAGGGTTATACCCGGGAGCCCTATCTGCAAAATTAAAAATGCCAGAGAAAATTATTTTGCCTCATGGCCCATGGGGTAAAACCTTTCCGAAAAAAACAATTCTGAAGATGAAAATTTTGGAAAAAGCTGCCTTTATATTCAAAAATTGAAATTTTCGATTTTTCGACGAATATCATTTCCGACGAATTACGATTTACTCGTTTATAGGATATAATTAGGATAACGAGTTAAATTTTAAAAAATGCCTTGAATAAAAATAAAATAAAAATTATACAGTAGAATTTTAAAACTTAATAAATTACCGGAAGAAAAATGTTCGAGAGAATTTTGCGGTCAATTTTGAGTTTTATAGTTCGAAAAACAAATTTGAATTTAATCTCAATCGTGCTCAAGTTCAATTTGATTCTAACCGAAAAATTTGGGAAATTAAGGACCGGATAACTTTTGGAATTATCTATATTATTTAATTTTTGGAAAATTTCTGTACCAAATTTTTTAAAATTTTTAGAAAACTATTTTTCGAAAATTTTTCTTTCATATTGTTGCAAATTTCACTGTCAGTAATTTTTTTCTAACTTTAATATCAATGGTTTAAACTAATTGATTGAAGAAATAGAAATACAAGCCGAAACCTCTCATTTTGAAACCCTCTTTCTGATCACCAGGTGGCTCAAAAAAATTGTTATGTGAACCTTTTTTTCACCACTGATTCACCATAGGTG
Source organism: Oikopleura vanhoeffeni (assembly GCA_004367855.1). Lineage (NCBI taxonomy): Eukaryota > Metazoa > Chordata > Appendicularia > Copelata > Oikopleuridae > Oikopleura > Oikopleura vanhoeffeni. Next base: position 91,423 of record SCLH01001166.1, on the reverse strand, counting down.
TTTTTTCATAAAACTATCGGTTTAACTTTGCCCCCGTTTCTCCCGGCCCTAAATATAAATTGCTAAAAGGCCTCTTTTTCAAACTTGAAGAAAAAAGTTTGGTTAATCTTTTGTAGGTTGTAAAATAAAATGTATATCGTTATTAAGAAGAATTTTTAAATGGTTAGTTTTGATAATCTAAGCAATAAAATTGATAGTAGCAATAAAATTATATCTTTGACTCAGCTTTTTAGTTCAATTTAAAGTTAAAGTGATCCGTTGTGGTTCCGAATTTTTGATTTTCTGTCCTAAATAGTGTCACGCTTGTCACTCTCACGGTTAACTAAATTTTTACCATGAGCAAATTTTTATCAGAAAAAATGCAGTTGATTTTAACAAAAAATGCGCGGTCGGCTCTAGGCCAAAAAGACTCGCATGTTCGGTAGGAAAGGCTTATAATTTCAAAATAAGTTTTATATCGGCCTAAATTCGACATTAATTGACATTCAGATGTCAAGTCGAAACACGGTGGAGAAGGAATTATTTATTCATCACTTTTTCTGTTCAAAAAATGACATAAACTTCGAAATGAGCTTTTGGCCAAATGACATTCTTATTCCTCATTCAAAAAATTTACGGTTTTGTTTCATTCGAATCACAGCACCAGGTTTAGATTTATAATACTGTTAAGTGCCTTTGAAAGTCAAAAAAATTGTTGTTTCATACTCAAACTGCTAAGGGGGGGGGTCCGCAAAAAAAATAAAGCTGACAATCTGATATAGTACTAAACCACCCTAAAAAACCGATTGGTCATAGTTTCGTAGTTTTTCTATGCTCGGTTCTCCCACTAGAGGGAGGCAAAGTCGAAAACGGAAGTACAGTTTTCTCCTTAATTAAATATCCAATCGACTTTATTTTTGTGTCAAATAACGTGGATTATCAATGAGTAAAAAAAGATTTCAAGGATAAATAACATCGATAAAAAAAAATTTTCTATGTAAAACAAAATATCCTTGTTCGAAAAACTGAATAAAAAAACATTTTTGGGCAGAATTTATGTTAAAAATCGAAAAAAAATTTTTTTCGCAGTCACGCTCTTTCAAAAATAAATAAAATCGGAGGTAAAATTACATATCCTTGTGCATTTCAAATTTCAACTTTGACGCCTCTGTTGCGTAACCTATTTCTGAATGACAGCCAGACCAACCAAATTTGTTTCAGGGTCAGTTTAGTACTATATCAAATTTTTAGCCCATTTTTTTGCGGACACGTCCTCTTAAGGGTGGTCGTCGCAATTTAAGGCAAAAATGAGTTTTCAATGACCAATTGTAGCAAAAGTACAAATCGTCGGACAAAATTACCTCTCTCTGATATATTGAACAAAATTTGCATCCTAAAAATAAATCAAAGTGACGGTGGCTCGTCCAATCAGAAACGTGCTTACAGAAATAACGGAATTATTTTCAAATGTATCTCCTCCCTGAGTTTTTAGGGTACAACAATGAATTATGGACTCAAATTAACCAGACAGAACGTGAGCAAAACATTCAATTGAGTTTTTTTTGAAAATTCTTGAATTTGCTCTCAGTATCACCAAAAAACTGTATTTTGACCCTTGGTTTGGGTCTCATCAAAATGTATCTCCTCCTGGATTTAAAAGTCACACATTCGAACCTAGATAATGTGCACTGAAGAGTCCGTGCAAAACTCAAGTTGAGTTTTGTCTAAATTTCTGACTCATTTTTGTAAATCGTGTTTTAAATTTCCAAAAATCTAGAAATTCAACTTTTTCATCGAAATTTTTGAATTTATCAAAAGTGCTTTCCTAGCCATGTGTCAAAATAAAAAGTAATAAAATGCTTGTAATTTCCATATTTCATAAAAAGGTAAAAATAAATTGGGAAAATTTGTTTTAGAGCCTCATCTTGCGACGACACCCCTTAAGGCAGTGTGTCGCAAATTGAGCTTCTTCCGAGGCCATTTCCCGCCAAACTAGCAAAGGTGATTTCCGAAAACATTTGTTACTAACAGAACCAACTTTCGCGCAATTTGTGAATAAACCGTAATCTGAAGCAATCCTTACCTACGCCGACACCTACGCTTTTAAAAAGGTTCCTAAAAACACTCAGAATGAATTTCTCTTTCAATTTTCTCCATTTTTCATTATTTTTGTGTCAGGCTCCAGGAAAAGCCTCACACATAATGCAAAAGTGTCTTTTCCTCGGAATTTTGCTTTTGGCGGACAAAAACGCGAAAAACCAGAAGTAAATTTTTGAAATGCTCATACAAAAAGTATCTCCTCCACCAGTTTAGAAGATACAGTTTCGGCCTCATACTGCATCTAAAAGCACAAGACTTGTTCGACAATGCATTAGAGATTTTTTTTTGAAATTTTGATTCGGGTCTCTTGCGCGCCATGTCATCTTTTTAGTTTTGAGCCTAAATTTTGACAAAATTAAGAAATCAGAAAAATTGCTTCAAAATAATTTTTTCCGTAAATTCAAACATTTTTAAGGATTTTGGTGCAATTTTTATCTCGGTAGCGTCAAAAGAAAACAAATTAGTGCAATTTCAATTTAAATCATAAATAAATCACTAATTTTTGGTTTCGTTTTTTGGCCGCCAAAAGCAATATTCCGAGTAAAAGACAATAATGCATTATGTGGGAGGTTTCTTTGGAGCCTGACACAAAAAAATAATGAAAAATGGTAAAAATTGAAGGAGAAAATTCTTCTGAGTGTTTTTTTAGGAAGCTTTTTAAAAGCGTAGGTGTGGGCGTAGGTGGGATTGTATAAGATTACTGTTAAATTACAAATCACCGTGAAGAGTTGTTCTTCAAGATGGAAAAGTTTTTGGGATATCAGCTCTGCCAGTTTATCCAAAAATAGCTTTGTAAAAGGTCAAAATCTGCGACACCCACTCCTTTAAGGAGGTACTGTGCTCTATGAAAGTTTTTTTGAAAATTTTAGATGTAAAGATTAATTTTTATGACTAACTATATATTTGATAAGTAAAATTAAATTTGCAAAACTTCGAACTCGTGAAGAGCTTTTATCCGGCCGATTTTTAGCTGATCTGGTTCAGGAAATAATTTTTTTATCTCGCGAACAAAAAGTACTGAGAAAAATCGGCTCTGCCGGATTAAAGCTCTTCGCGAGTTCATATTTTTGCAAATTTAACTTAACTTATCAAATATATAGTTAGTCATAAAAATTGATCTTCACGTTTTCTCTCCTATACGCCGAAATTGAGGTCTGAGAGATGTGAGACTACCACCATTGTGTTTTTTTGGCCGAATAAGTCTGGTCTAAAATTTTTAGAAAAACTTTAATAGAGCACAGTACCCCCTTAACCGATTAACGTTTTATAATTGAAGATGAACTTCTTGCCATTAATATTTAAATTACAGTTATTTGATATAATCCCACCTACGATTTCAAAAAACTCTTGAGGAGGTTGTAGGACAGGCCTGGGCATCCACTGGCTTGGTTTTGGCGGCTTTTAAAATATGCTCAATTTCAGTTTGTTTTAACTCTCGATTCGAGAGTCTCAAATGATTCATAAAATCCGCATTTTTCATGATATTTCAATAAAAATTTCAAAATTGTGCGAGAACTACATGTTTCGCATGAGCTACAGAATTTTGTTTTCTGATAAGTTGTTTTTTATTTTATAACAATGATAATTTTGTTTCATCATTTTCTAAGAGAGTTAGACGGTCTTACTTAGACCGTAAATTGAATATATTGGACCGCGAAATTCTTGGCGTTCAATTGGCGTACAACTCCTGAAATTTCATCAAGATTTGTATGCAGCATGTAAAAGTTTTATGTTGATCGAGAACAAAGATTAAGCACTCATAACAGCATCAAATTTCATTGGCAACAAGTTAACTCGTAGACTTGATTTCGGCCATCCAGTACCATTCACCATTTAATCGCATTTTACGGTTGCTAATCATTAATGACAAGATCATATTAAAGTTATCAATTAACTTCAAAACAAATGCGTTTCGTGCGTTTTTTTTTTGAAATTATTTGTATTACAGTGCTTATTTTTGCAAATTTTTTCTCAATACCAAATAAAACTATTGGTCGTGATTAAAAAAAATATTAAGATTTTTTCCATTACACAAGCCAAATGATCACGTGACCAAATATATTCAAGGAATAGGTGGCCAAAATAGTACTGTTTTTTTTTTCAAAAATGCTTAAAACATTTTTGAAATAAGTGAAAATGTTCTTTAGAAGTTTTAAGATTTTTTCCATTACACTAAAGTTCAAAAAACGATCACGTGACCTTCAAATAAAATAGATTTTGTTTCAAGTAAACAATAGTACTCAAATTACGCCGCAAAAAATTTTGTAGCAAATAACCCTTATTTAAAAGTTTGAGCATAATGATATTTTCAATAATGTACGTAATCTATTTTTCAAGAAATAAGAATTAATATATGCATATTCCAAACCCTATTTTGATTTTTACGTCACGTGATTTTATTAGGACTTTGATTATGAGAAAAAGTCTTCAAAACGTTTGAAGTTCTTCACACAATGTTTTTTGACGTAATTTGAGTACTTTTCAAATTACCGTATATGGTGTATCGTATATCAAATTATCGTCAATTTCAAAGTTCATCTTAAACTTGTAAGACCCTCAAAAGTATCGGAGGGTGACTTTTTGACGAAAATCAGCAACTTAGGTCAACTATGTACTAAAAGGCCCAGAGCAATAATCCCCCTGTGAAATCTGACCATTTTGATCTCTAGTGACCTTTAAGTACATAATTGACCCAAAGTTGCTAAATTTTCATGAGAAAGTCGCGCTTCGATTATTTTGGTGGTACTTTCAATTTATACAATGAATTTGAAATGACCTTGACCTTGAACGAGAAAATAAAATATACCACCAACAATTTAAAGTCATTTAACTAGAGAATTTTGTAAAAAACAATATATTATTTTTAAACAGAGGGATAGCGAATCAGTGAAGTTTAATATGACGTAGTTTAAAAATTAAATAACTCAAATTATAAATATTTTACGGCGTTTCCGATTTTTATTCCATCTTCAAGGAAAATGATTTACAGTGAAAAACTTTTATCTGAACTTAAGCAAATCTAGAATAATAATAAATGATAAATGATAAGTTGAGAAACGGATTTGGGACTAAATGTTTTTTAAAAAAAATAAAAAGTCCATTATTCAAAATATAGCCAACACTTGCTATAATAAACGTTTAAATTCATATATTATAGCACTGAGGTGTAACTGGAGGTAATTTTCGCAACTTTTTTATTTTCTTATCCCCATTAAATGCTTTTTATGCGTTTAAAAATTGTTTTGTTATTTTAATTGTATATAGCAAATTGGCCTGAATTGTATTTAAAGATAATAAAAATATATGTTTAAAATAAAACTGGCTTATATGGCTCGATTTTTAGAATGTACTAGCATGGCCGAAATCAAGTCTGGGTACGACTCACTTCTAAAGTCTACGAGTTAACAACAAATGGTTTATCCAAAAAGTACAGTGTAACTGAAACCTGATACTGTTAAACTAGATTTTTAGGGTAACCGATGGAGATCTATAACGCGAGATCGACACATGATAGAAGTGATTTTTTGGCGCATTCGAATCTTTTTGTTATCAGTTTCATTCCAGAAAAATAAAAAAATAAATTTCAGACAAGAAATTTTTTTCGAAATTTCGAATTCTCTTTAAGTATTTTATGCTATACGTTTAGAACTGCTGCACACGAAAATTTAGAATACAAATTTGACCGAAATATTTTTGTTCAACATTAAAAAAATCTGGTAACCGGTTGGGTTGAACCGTGTTTCGGTCAATTAAAACGCAAACCCCAAAATAATTTTTGATTGTGAAAAAACCTATTCTAAAAATGAAATATCTAGACAAGCGAAACGTATAGCATTATACAATACCCATTTTGATCAGTAAAGAACCGCGGTTAACCACATTAGCTGATATACATTGGTCAACTTTCGTAATCCCTAAGTTTACGAAACGAAGATTAAAACTTTGACAAAAAGTGTTCTAATTTCTGTAAATAAAAAATTATTTTTTAAAGTAACAACGTCCTTATTTTGAAAAAAAAATCTAAAAGTTAACTAAAATTTGTGAAATTGATTATCAATTAAAATAATTTTTTGATTTGTAATAATAAAATAAAAACCGATTCTTTTTTGAAATTTCGGAAATTTTCCGAAATTCTTAGAAAATTATTTCAGCAATTTTCAAATTATTTCCTCATCAGATGAAACCAAATTGAACATGATAATTGAAAAAATGTTCTCTTTTGAATAACGTTTTAATTAAAAAACTTTGCGAAGTGGATAAGTAGGTATTTAACCTAATACTCAAATTGTAAAGCCAGTTAAACTTTTTAAAACAAGACAGATTTTGTCTTGCAACTTTGTCATAATCTATGTCAAATCTACCAAAAAATTGTATGCCAATTTTAAGAACTATAATATTTGATTCAAAATATGAAAAAATTGAAATTAATTTAAGAAGCGGAGAACGTACGGAGTGTAATTTCAGAAAATCGAAAAAAAAAAATAATTTTCCGAACCAAATGCTTTTTGAGTGTCATAGTAAAAACGAGCAAAAAATTTTTGTTAGACAACGAAATTTCATCTCAAAAACGTTTACTATCTCTATAGCGCGAGTTCGGATCCCACTAATTTTGTCTTAGTGATTGCTTGAGTGATTACACACCAATCAAATTTAGCGGTCCCAATATCAAGCACCCTTGCCTGTGGGATTCGAACACGCGCTATAGAGATAGTAAACGTTTTTAAGATGAAGTTCCGTTGGTAAAAGGATATCGATAATTTCATCCGCTGATCAGCAAAAAAGACGTTTTCCTTAGGAAAATGTTTTTGACTCATAAGATATTTTTATAATTTATTATGTTTTTGGACTATAAAACCTCAAAAAAATATAATGATTTTCGATATTCATAACATTTAAAAAATTTTATTTTAAAACGAAAATTTACTGAGCTTCATGCAATACTAATAATGCATGTGTCTGGAACTAGATCTGAAGTTTGGAAATTTCAGCCAATGGAGTTAGACTTACCCTTTGTGAAGATAGGGCCCGCCCACGCAAGTTGTTCGCATCTCGACAGGTACAACATTAGTATTATATATTTTTATTCATTTTGTATATTAATTTCGAATTATGCATTCATCAGTACGTAGTATAATAGTTGAAAAGCAGATACAAACAATATGCAGTCGAAAATATGTTCTAGAAAAAAGTTGAAAAGATGTGTTTTTAGCACAAAATGAGCGACCTTTTTTTATGTCGGTAAATGGCGATAGCCTCGAATCTTTTACGTTCATCAGAGAATGGAAAATTAGTTGCGATTGGTTTAAATCGGCTTAGATGGGTTGCTGGTGATAAGCCTACTCGAGTCAGAGAATAAATTTCCATCTAAGCCGATTTAAACCAATCGCAACTAATTTCCATTCTCTGATGAACGCGTAAAAGTTCGAGGCTATCGCCATCAAAATTTTCAATCCGCTTTTAAAAACAACAGACTGATCAAAGGCAGTGTCAATAATTTGACACTTTTTCATCAATTGTTTTGTTTCTCAAAATGGGTTATTTTTACGACGATAAAAAAAGGTCGCCAATTTTGTGCAAAACACACATTTTTCAACTTTTTTCTAGAACATATTTTCGACTGCATATTTTTTGTATCTGCTTTTAAACAATTATACTACGTACTGATGATGAATGAATAATTCGAAATTATTATAGAAAATGAATAAAAATATTATAAGAAACACGTTTTCTGTTTTTAATTAGCCTCAATCTGTGGAGATTTTTGAACTGTTTTCCCGATGAATAAAAAGCTTGGAGCGAAATAGTTCGGACGAGCCAGAAACTAAAACACCAAAAATA
>SCLH01001166.1:70110-83485 GCA_004367855.1 Oikopleura vanhoeffeni | reverse complement strand
GCGACCTTTTTTTATGTCGGTAAAAATAACCCATTTTGAGAAACAAAACAATTGATGAAAAAGTGTCAAATTATTGACACTGCTTTTCGATCAATCTGTTTGTTTAAAAGCGGATTGAAAATTTTGATGGCGATAGCCTCGAATCTTTTACGTTCATCAGAGAATGGAAAATTAGTTGCGATTGGTTTAAATCGGCTTAGATGGAAATTTATTCTCTGACTCGAAGTAGGCTTATCACCAGCAAACTTTTTTACTCTGACTTGTACATATCACAGGTCAAGAAATATGGTTACTGATAGCAGTACCTTTTTTTGGTTACTGGTGTTCTTTTACCCTTGTTCTGAGTCTTCGGCTGTTTCACCAAAATAGTCTATAGAACAAGGGCATAAGAAACTGGTACACCAAGTTACATTTTTTGCCCGTGAATTCGAAATTATTATAGAAAATGAATAAAAATATTATAAGAAACACGTTTTCTGTTTTTAATTAGCCTCAATCTGTGGAGATTTTTGAACTGTTTTCCCGATGAATGAAAAGCTTGGAGCGAAATAGTTCGGACGAGCCAGAAACAAAAACACCAAAAATAATTATTTTTGCGCTTTTGAAAATTTTTAAAGACAAAAAAATGCAAAACTTTATAATGACCATATCCTGTTCTAAACCGAAGTGCATCTTAAAAATAAGACTATCTCTATAGCGCGTGTCCGAATCACACTAATGTTGTCCTAGTGATTGTCTTGGGTATGATGATAGGCAAGGGTGCTTGATATTGGGACCGCCACAGTTGATCGATGCCTTATCACTAAGGCAATCATTCAGGCAACATTAGTGGGATTCGAAGACGCGCTATAGAGATAGTCTCATTTTGAAGACGCACTTCGGTTTGGAAAAGGATATACATCAACTAACTATTCGTGGAAACCCCTTGTGATGAAAACCCATGACTATTTAATGGAAACCAATCACCATTTGTAGAAATTATTTTTGAAGAACAAGGCATGATTGAAAAAAATCAAATCTGTTTTTGATGCTTAAATTAAGCAGCTTAATTAGGTAAAAAATAATTTAAAAATTTGTGGGTTTCTACTGCATAGAATTTTTCCCTGCACATGTTATTTGTAAAGACACTAAAATTTTTTCAAAAAAATCTAAATTTTTGACTGGAGACAACTTTTCAAATTTTGACTAAAATTACCCTGTAATTATTATTATTGTTGTTAATTCGCACTCGATGGGTACAGAGTGGCTACGACAAATTAACCAAATAATATTTGTTTAATACAGTATGTCGTTAATTTGGAATAAATAAATAATACAAATATATAATTTACAGTTTTTGTTCATCCCATCTAATGTGTTCCCAATTATCATTGGCAGTCACTTACCTACAAGGATCCGACTTTTTTATTTTTATTCATATTTGTAACATAAAAATAATGAGTAATATAGAGTGTCCATCATTGGCTACAATTAATGCGTCATTTTATTTTTATAAAAATAATATATATTTCGTAATGATTTTACAAATGGTTTAGGATTTTAGTTTCTAGAGATAATCATGTTTTTCAGACAAATCTATGTATCTGATGTGATAAAAAAATTATTGTATGTTTTAAACAAAAGACTTAACATAATATATTTTTTAAAAAGATCTTGCCACCAACATTGCATTTTATTTTGGTTTTGATTATATTAGTGGTGGTTTCTTGAATCGGTTTCCAAATTTTTTTTTTATATATATTGCTATTAAGAAAAAAGACACTTCATGGGTCGTAAAGTGATTCACAGATCACACAAGTGCCTTGTTATCGAATATGACGATGGTGAAAGGGCCATCATACGGGACGTTGAAAGAATCAGATGGATTCTGACAGAATGTGAAATTTTAGTAAGTGCCGTCCTAATTTTTATAAAATTGTCACATTTTTATTATAATGATAATTTTATCATTTTTACTTAGTAAATCTCTATCTCCGTGAATAAATGGATTTCCACCCATTTTTGTGTGAGGTGTCATATCATTCACAGAACTAGAAAACTTTCATTATCAATTTATTAGACCAGGATAACATTCACACCAAAATTTTCAGTCATAAAACGAGCCAAAAACATTTGTTTACCTCCAAAAAAACAAATGGCCAATGTTATTATAGAAGAATAGTGAAATTATTTTTTACCATACAATCCAACCCGGCGCAGTATTTCAGAAACCCCACTTATCCATCAGTCCTTCAAAAGACAAGACTTGATTTTTAAATTATTTTTCATGATAACCAAGGCATTCAATGCAAAGAGGAGATGTATCACATTCAAGCCTTCGTAGACACAATCCTTTGTTACAAATCTGTATGACTGTACTGGTTACGACTATCGGAAGTTCTGTAATGCGATGACTCTGCTCCCGCAAGATACGAAAGAATCCTCAGATTACCATCCCTATATACGGACACGTTGTGACTGAACTACGATCCATGATACATTTTTGGGTATCCTACATCATTATTCGATGCGAATACATAATACATTATTATGATTTCCACATTTCGAATATGTACATCGAGTTCCTACGCGCTACAAAGCTTCATAAAACTACGATACATGTACATAGCTTCAAACCTGAGAAGAATATACAACGTACGTGTATAGCATTTATGGAAACAAAAATCAGGTCCTCAACTAATTTGACAACTCATCGCTTATGTCCTAATGGTCTTGTCTTTCTCTTCATAAATCATTAGTAAAATTTGCTATAATCAATATAGGCAATTTCGGGGCCCCCCAAAATCTTATCTTTCCTACATTTTCTGAATATGATTTAACTGATTTTACCCCTTGGACGTTCAAAATTTCATCATCTGATTAATTATTCTGAAATTTTGGCCATCTGCTTATAAAAAATTTATAATGAGATTAAATCCCATGTCTGGTTATCAGCACTATAAGCGCTCAAAAGTTGGACCTCAAATAGGTTTTGTGCCCTCCACTGAAGTTTTTTTTTCGAACGTTCAAGGGTTAAGGAACATTCCTTCTCAGGAGAGCAGTCAGAAACTTAGAGAGTTCTGGTCGCATTTTTAAGGCCAAAAACAGGGTTTTTACGTCGCCTCAATGAAATACTAAACAGCACGAACAATGGATTCAGTTTAGATAATTGAACATTAATCTTGCTTCCACAAAACAAATCGGAGGCCTCTGCATTGGCCGACCAATCAGGAACGACATTTCAAAGTGGCAATTATTTTCATTTCAAAAGCCTACTCCTCCCTGAGTTTTGAAGATAAGAGAATACTTTTATAGCTTTTATGACCACAGAGAAACGTGAGCAGAGCCCTGAGGTCCGTTTATTCATAGAAATTCCTCGCTCGCGCTTAAATGAGCAAAAAATGTTTTTTTGGCCTTATTTTGATCCTCGGGGAAAATACTACTCCTCCCTGGCTTTTGGACGGCAGGAACCTTAATGATATGAATACGATCCTAAAGGATGCGGCAGAGCCCCGAGTCCACAATTTGCATTTTGTATCTCGTTTTTTTGGAAACGGAGCTATTCAAATTCTCAGAAATTTCCAAAATTTGAATAAATGAAAGAATATTTTCTCAAATCGCGATAAAAATACTTTTTTTCATGACAATTGAAAATAAAAAGATTATATTAACTTATTTTTGCGATATTTCAGAAAAAAAATATTTCAAGATAATCTAGAGAAATGTTTCATGTCGAGTCTCTGAATGCGACCAGTACTCCCTTAAAAGAGTAGTTTTCATGTGAAGTCGACCTACTTGTAAATTGTGAGTATTTTCCTGGAAACCCATTACTCTTTAATGGGAACCATAACCATTTTGGAAAACATTATTTCGCGAAAGTGGACGTTTCCACAAATGGTTAGTTGGTGTATTGATTTTTATATATTTGACATCACAAGAAAACCACTTAGTGTCAAGGGACATGGAAATCCTCGATTCTGATTGGTTCAAATTACGCACAATCAAAAATTGAGCGTACAAATTAGATCTAAATTTTGATTAAAAAATTCAATGGTACCTGTATGAGATTTTCTAGTTCTGATTTGCTTGGTATTGCCGAAAAGATTTGTGTCGTGCAATACTTGCTTTTTCTGTTGTTTAGCTGATCTGCAAAATGCTTAATTGTTCCATCCGCGATCCAGGTCTTCCATATACAGCCTCACTGCTCCATCCTAAATTCAAAGATTTTAATTTCGTCAAAGCCGCTCATTAATTCACCAAATCCTTTTTTTCGTACAAATTATTTTTAATTTTCTCGTGTAAGATTTCTCAAAGTTCATTTTCGCAGAAATAAGATTTCATGAGATTGGCCAGCAAGATTTTATATTACAATACGGTGAAAGTTATTTTGGTTTGGTATAACGTTTTTAATTAGTCATCTTTGACCCCAAAAATCGCATACACTTGACCAATGATGCGCGCTGTGTATTTGATTTCTGATGGTCGATTATGGTGCGAAAATTAAATTAGTCAAACAAGGGCATATAGGTTTTCCAAATTTATCCAAATGCTCGGAAAATCAGACGCGGTCATCGCGTCGGTCAGATAACTTACGTAAGAATGCCTCTTTTATAACGCAAGTTACCTTGACTAACCTTGTAGTCATTGATTTGATATTGGGCAGGTACTTCATAAGTCAAATACTAGTCACGGCAAAAATTAGGTGTATTGTTTCACTTCATAACACTGGTAGAAAAATCAAAAATGATAGCAATTCTTTCAATACACGTGACAATCTTGACGCCGCTCATTCGTCATTTTTCATACCCAGATAGTGGCGCGTGACTATGATAAAGCTAAAATTTTCTTGAATTTCGAAAAATGGCGCAAATATTGAAAAAATTAACTATACATTATTCTTTTACTTGTTGGTAACACGTGGACTGTCACCTATCGAAGAGACTCGGAAAAATATGACGAAAACTTTCGCGTTCATTCGTCCATAGTAGGACTCATGTTCAAATAACTCAAATTTAAACCCTAACAATGTAAAGCAGATATAATTTTTCTATTTTTTTGGCATAATGCTTTGAATTTAAGTGGAGATAACTTTTGATAAACATATTACCCGATTTTCGGTCAAAAAAATCTAGTTTGTAGATTTATTCATTTTCAACCATTATTTCAATAATAAGAAAAAACGACACACAGATTTCATCACAAAAATTTTTGAACTTCGGAGTCTAGAACCGCTTTTATGTAAAATAAATAATGACATGGAGAAAAAATTACCAAAAATTTAACCTGCCATTTTCAATATAATACACTGTAAAATTCTATTGAATTGCAGAAAATAAATTAAATGAACTAAAGAAAACTACCGCGAGTCAAGCTGCCGACGATAAAGTTATTGAAAATTATCATGGAATATTTCTTGAAAAGAATCAATTCCACTTCAAGATATAGTTCCTATCTCAATATCAGATAATACTTTGCGCAGTTGTGAGAATGCCACCGTCAATAGATAGATGCCAGAATGATAGTGAACCAATTCAACATCAACACGATTGGTCACTTGTTTTAGCTAATCGTCGTGATTTTTCGTGTGATCACTATTTTTTTCTGACGTCACAGTTATTGATGCTGGCCTGAATGTAACTATCCAAACCGAAGTATAATCTTTGATATATGTATATTCTGTATTGGTGTGAACTTCAGGCTGGAACCGAGTTGACGAGTATCCTGTGATTTGAATTGGTCACTTATCACCAACCTGTGAAGAAACTTCTCGCAAATCCAGAATTAGTCGAATGTCTGATAACTGGGTGCATTCAAATTCACAACATTAAAGGATTTTCAAAAATAAGTACCTATTTTATCTNATTTTATCATTTTTACTTAGTAAATCTCTATCTCCGTGAATAAATGGATTTCCACCCATTTTTGTGTGAGGGTGTCATATCATTCACAGAACTAGAAAACTTTCATTATCAATTTATTAGACCAGGATAACATTCACACCAAAATTTTCAGTCATAAAACGAGGCCAAAAACATTTGTTTACCTCCAAAAAACAAATGGCCAATTGTTAATTATAGAAGAATAGTAAAATTATTTTTTACCATACAATCAACCCGGCGCAGTATTTCAGAAACCCCACTTATCCATCAGTCCTTCAAAAGACAAGACTTGATTTTTAAATTATTTTTCAGGATAACCCAAAGGCATTCAATGCAAAAGAGGAGATGTATCACATTCAAGCCTTCGTAGACACAATCCTTTGTTACAAATCTGATATGACTGTACTGAGTTACGACTATCGGAAGTTCTGTAATGCGATTGACTCTGCTCCCGCAAGATACGAAAGAATCCTCAAGTACCATCCCTATATACGGACACGGTTGGTGACTGAACTACGATCCACTAGATACATTTTTGGGTATCCTACATCATTATTTCGATGCGAATACATAATACATTTATTATATCTTCACATCGAAATATGTACATTCAGTTCCTACGCGCTACAAAGCTTCATAAAACTACGATACATGTACATAGCTTCAAACCTGAGAAAAATATACAACGTACGTTATACATTTATGGAAACAATAAATCAGAGTCCTCAACTAATTTGACAACTCATCGCTTATCCTAATGTCTGTCTTTTCTCTTCATAAAACCATTAGTAAAAATTTGCTATAATCAAGTATAGGCAATTTCGGGGCCTCCTCAAAATCTTTATCCCCCCTACATTTTCTGAATATGATTTAACTGATTTTCAACCCTTGGACGTTCAAAATTTCATCATCTGATTAATTATTCTGAAATTTTTGGCCATCTGCTTATATAAAAATTTATAATGAGATAAATCCCAATGTCTGGTTATCACACTATAAGCGCTCAAAAGTTGGAACCTCAAATAGGTTTTGTGCCCTCCACTGAAGTTTTTTTGAAACGTTCAAGGGTTAAGGAACATTCCTTCTCAGGAGAGCAGTCAGAAACTTAAGAAGTTCTGGGTCCATTTTAAGGCCAAAAACAGGGTTTTTACGTCGCCTCAATGAAATACTAAAAACAGCACGAAACATTGGATTCAGTTTAGGTAATTGAACATTCAATCTTGTCTTCACAAAACAAATCGGAGGCCTCTGATTGGCCGACCAATCAGGAACGACATTTCAAAGTGGCAATTATTTTCATTTCAAAAGCCTACTCCTCCCTGAGTTTTGAGATAAGAGAATACTTTTATAGCTTTTATTGACCACGAGAAACGTGAGCAAGAGCCCTGAGGTCCGTTTTATTCATAGAAATTTCATCCGGCGCTTAAATGAGCAAAAACTGTTTTTTGGCCTTATTTTGAGTCCTCGGGGAAAATACTACTCCTCCCTGGCTTTTGGACGGCAGGAACCTTAATTGATATGAATACGATCCTAAAGGATGCGGGCAGAGCCCCGAGTCCCAATTTGCATTTTGTATCTCGTTTTTTTGGAAACGGGCGTATTCAATTCATTCTCAGAAATTTCCAAAATTTGAATAAAATGAAGAAATATTTTCTCAAATCGCGGATAAAAATACTTTTTTCAATGGACAATTGAAAATAAAAAGAATTATATATTAACTTATTTTTGTCGTATTTTCAGAAAAAAAAATATTTTCAAGATAATCTAGAAAATTTCATGTCCGAGTCTCTGAATGCGACCAGTACTCCCTTAAAAGAGTAGTTTTCATGTGAAGTCGACCTACTTGTAAATGTGAGTATTTTCCTGGAAACCCATTACTCTTTAATGGAAACCCATAACCATTTTTGGAAAACAATTATTTCGCGAAAGTGGGTTTCCACAAATGGTTAGTTGGTGTATTGATTTTATATATTTGACATCACAAGAAACCACTTAGTGTCAAGGGACATGGAAATCCTCGATTCTGATTGGTTCAAATTACGACCAATCAAAATTGAGCGTAAAATTAGGATCTAAATTTTGATTAAAAAATTCAAATGGTACCTGTATGAGTTTCTAGTTCTGATTTGCTTGGTATTGCCGCAAAAGATTTGTGTCGTGCAATATTGCTTTTTCTGTTTGTTAGCTGATCTGCAAAATGGCTTAATTGTTCCAGTCCGGATCCAGGTTTCATTAAATCAGCCTCACTGCTCCATCCTAAATTCAAAGTATTTAATTTCGGTCAAAAGCCGCTCATTAATTCACCAAATCCTTTTTTCGTAAATTAATTTTAATTTTCTCGTGTAAGATTTCTCAAAGTTCATTTTTCGCAAGAATAAGATTTCATGAGATTGCCAGCAAGATTTTATATTACAATACGGTGAAAGTATTTTGGTAGTTGGTATAACTTTTTAAATTATTAGTCATCTTGACCCCAAAAACCGCATACATTGACCAATGAGCGCGCGATATTTGATTTCTGATGGTCGATTATGGTGCGAAAATTAAATTAAGTCAAAAGGGCATTAGTTTCCAAATTTATCAAAATGCTCGGAAAATCAGACGCGGTCATCGGTCGGTCAGATAACTTACGTAAGAATGGCCTCTTTTTATAAACGCAAGTTTACCTTGACTACCTTGTAGCATGATTTGATATATGGGCAGGTACTTCATAAGTCAAATATACTGTCACGGCAAAAATGTAGGTGTTATTGTTTCACTTCATAACACTGGTGAAAACAATCAAAAAATGATAGCATATTCTTTCAATACACGTGACAATCTTGACGCCGCTCATTCGTCATTTTTCATACCCAATAGGCGCGTGACTATGATAAAGCAAAAAATTTTCTTGAATTTCGAAAAATGCGCAAATATTGAAAAATATAACTATACATTAATTCTTTTACTTGTGGTAACTGGACTGTCACCTATCGAAGAGACTCGAAAAATATGACGAGAACTTCCGGTTCATTCGTCCATAGTAGGACTCATGTTCAAATAACTCAAATTTAAACCCTAACAATGTAAAGCAGATATAATTTTTCTATTTTTTTGCCATAATGCTTCGAATTTTGTGGAGATAACTTTGATAAACATATTACCCGATTTTCGGTCAAAAAAAATATAGTTTTAGATTTATTCATTTTCAACCATTATTCAATAATAAGAAAAGCGACACACAGATTTCATCACAAAAATTTTTGAACTTCGGAGTCTAGAACCGCTTTTATGTAAAATAAATAAAGGCATGGAGAAAAATACCAAAAATTTTAACCTGCCATTTTCAATATATATACACTTGTAAAATTCTATTTATTGCAGAAAAAATTAAATTGAACTAAAAATACTACCGCGAGTCAAACTGCCGACGAAATATATTGAAAATTATATCGAATATTTTTGAAAAAATCAATACACTTCAGATATAGTTTATATCATATCGAAGATAATACTTGCGCGTTGCTGAGAATGCCACCGTCATAACTGTGATGCCAGAAATGATAGTGACCAATCAAATCACACGATTGTCAACTTGTTTTAGCAATCGTGTGATTTTCTTGATCACTATTTTTTCTGACGTCACAGTTATGACGCTGAGTAACTATCCAAACCGAAGTATAATCTTTGATATATGTATATTCTGTATGGTGTGAACTTCAGGGTGAACAGTTGACAATCCTGTGATTTGATTGGTCACTATCACACTGTGAAGTAAAACTCTCGCAAATCCAGAATTAGTCGAATGTCTGATAGACTGGGTGCATTCAAATTTCAAACATTAAAGGATTTCAAAAATAAGTACCTATTTTTAAAATACTTTAATGTTTGAAATTTGAATACACCCGCAGTCTATCAGACACTAATTCTGGATTTGCAAGAGTTTTACTTATATTACAAAGTTAATCAAATTTCATCTTTTTCAAAAGTGACGAGAGTTGATTATATTTACCGGTGTAAAGTTTCTTTTAATGTTTGAAATTTGAATGCACCCGCAGTCTATCAGACATTTCACTAATTCTGGATTTGCGAGAGTTTGACTCATATTACAAAGTTAATCAAATTTCATCTTTTTCAAAAGTGACTAGATTATATTTACCGGTGTAAAGTTTTTCGTCTGGTTTTGGCTTTTGACCACTTAGTGCCGCTTGTTTTTGTTCAACTTGATTTATCCAGTCATCAATGGTCGCCAGGACATTTTTCTCTTCAACTTTTTCGTCCTTTGACCGATGTTTTTGATCGGCCAAATTCTTTGCGTCTTCAAGTCTTTCAGCATCCGATCCGGGAACTTCGATCCGTAACGAATTAAAATCTGCAATTTCAAGTAATTGCCCCAGGGGATTGAAAAGGTCCCCATCTGACTTTGTTAATTGTTCGGATTTTTGGAAATTTTCGGATTTTCCGGAATGTGAGTTTTGATTGAGATTTCGGTACTGCTCACGATATCGGATCGTGATGTCAGGATCAGAGTTAAAACTAACGATCGGACGATTATTGTCAACCTCGCCATTATCGTCCCAGTTACACTAAATAATCAAATTAAAACTTTGTGGTCTATAGAAAATTGTCTTAGAATAAATTAATAAGCATAAAAAACGGCATGACCTTATGGTTAGGGTGACAGAGCAGCAAACAACAAAAACGTTTTTTTAAGGTCACGTGTCATCTTGATCAATTAATAAAATATAGGAGGAGAGGATTCGAACCATAAATAAAATACATTAATATGCAAATAAATTATTTTGAAAATTACTTCCCAAATATTTATCCAACTAAGGAAAAAAATAAATGGCATCTGAGATAAGGTAGGCCCGACAAAACCTTTTCAAAACTGATATATCAATTACGGAGCATCCTGGTCGTTTTTTGCTAGATTTTTAGCCAAAATTTTTTTAATAATTCGTCGTCTGAAAACGACTTATCCCATTAAGTTTTTAAATAGCTCAAACTGAGCAAAACTATCCAGAGATAAATAAAGTAAAAACAATGGTGCAAATTAGACCATTATTTTTAATTTTTTAGACAAAAACTGATAATGAAACAATTTCAGTAATCTCCGAGAAAAATCAAAATAAGGTCCGATTCGGAATCGTTTTTATATTATTATTCACTAAATATTTGTGCTTAGTTTGAGCTAAAAACGACGATATCGAAAAAAAATTTTACAAAAAATGCTGATTTTTGGAAACTGGAAATAATTTTTCTCCAAATTTTTTACAGTGTCAATTTAAGCACTGAAACCTTATCTAATAGAGGTATCTAATAAGATTTTTCATATTAATTTTTATTAATGATGATATTAAATTGAGCAAATGATTGCGGAATTTATGAACATTTTTGAGTTTTTTGTCTTTCTGCTCATTTTTTTAATGTTTATAAGTTATAACGATATTTTTGCTACTTTTTCGTGCTGCAAAATAACTCATAAATTTACTTTACTATTTTACCAGTAGGAAAATATTTAGAAGAATTTTTTAAATATTTAAAAACATAGAAAGAACTTGAGTTCAAAAAGATGAAATGGGTTTATAATATTTCAGTGTGGTCACCCTAACGCGTGTCAAATTGGACTACATATTTTCGAGATCAGACTTGCATTGTTTTCTTTGAAGGCTGTGGTCCGAAAGGTAAAAGTTAATTTTTGAAAGAAGCTTTTTTCTATTTACGTTATGGTAAATTCACGTCGAAAAGTCTGGTTTATAAAACAAACTTCAGACCACAATAACTAAAGTTTTGGGGATGTTCAATAAACGCATGATTTTAAATATATTTTCTTTAATGAGCTTTTTCCAGTAAATATTAAATGTTCATCTATCTGCATTGATTTGTGGCCTTGATTCATAAGTTTATTGGTTTGAGGCACTATTTTCTGAATTTTTGTTCTATTTTCAGGTAACGTTCAATCGATTACGATGCCCAAGTTCATAAAAAATCTAATTTTTTATTCTGGTGTAGAACTATTTCGGGCAATAATCGCGTGATGTTATGTAATTTTTGATTATAACTAATTTAGTTCATATTTTTCCCTGCTTCATTTGTATATATTCACATATTAAAAGTCAAACAAGAGACAAATGCTGATAATTCATTTTACAACCTTCTCTCTCAAAAGCATACTATATAAGTCTGATAAAATATAGTCGAAAAGTATAAGCAGTTATTTTAACAAGTGTATTTTAGGTGTAATCGAAAAAAATCAGCGCTGATCGGACCCTAATTTAGCTGGCGACTTTTGGGTCATGTGGTTGTTAGTATATGAGAACTTTAACTTTCAGCCGTACGGTTTTGTAGGACCGGATCGACTTTTAGCATGTTTTTCGGCCCTTACATAATGAGGTCATCGTCGAACAAATAAACGATGAAATTTTTCGCCAAAAAGTGTTTGTGCGGTTTTTTGGCGATTTACAGTACATATTTTTGCAAAAAATTTCAAATATCTTCAGAACTTATGTGAGTCTGATCTACAGACAAAAATAATTATTTTTCCTTTTACGGCATAGCCGAAAAAATATCACGTGACCGTAAAAATCAGTAATAAGATATGTTGCAAAATTTCGGAAAATATGAATACACCAACTTACCATAACCATTTCATGGAAACCTATAACCATTTGTGGAAACCATTTTTGAAAAACATGGAATTATTATTTGTGGAAACAATTTTTGAAAAATAAGGAATGTTTTGAAATAAAAATCTCTATTTTTGATTCTTTATTTTCCTTAAAAATATTTCAACAATTTTGTAGATTTTGACTACATATAATTGTTTCCTACTCATGTAATTTGCAGAAAACCAGAAAAATTTCGAAAAAAAAATACAAATTTTTGACTGAAAACGACGTTTATTATTTTAGGCGAAATTACCTTGTAATGAAAACCCATCACCCTCTAATGGAAACCCATCGCCCTCTAATGAAAACCCATGACCATTTGTGGAAAATATTGTCTTCGCAAAAGATAAAGTTGGTGTATGTAACTTAACTTGAATGTCATTAGCCTTTCATATTTGATGAACATCACGTTTTAATTCTTACTCTCCCCTTATTCTCCAAATTTATTCGAAAAAATGTGTTTTGAAGAGGGTTTCATGAAATTGGCTTGCCTTACTTATCTAGCTCAAGATATTCTGGTGAGAGTTAAAACACTTAATAACCATCCTGGCAATTCAAATAACGGATTTTGCCTCGTGAAGAGTGCCCTTTTGAAAGTAGTTTCAAACGGTTGTCCATACCATTTTTTGCATAAATAACGAGAAGCTGATTTTTGCTAAATTCGATTTTTAAAAATAAGTTTGCTTATGACAAAATTAAAAAAAAGGTATTTGTGCCAATAAAAATTTTGGAAAATTTGAAATTTTTTTTTAAGTTATTTCCGGCATTTTCAAGCTTTATCTATTTATTAATTTACTTTATCTATTTTTTTTTATCCTAAATGCCATATATATTTTACCAAATTTGAATCTTTTTCAAATTTCTAAA
>SCLH01001166.1:8653-49627 GCA_004367855.1 Oikopleura vanhoeffeni | reverse complement strand
TTTTAGGAAAGATTTGAGTTCGGGTTTTCATCTTTGAAATCGTAAAAATTTGAAAAAAAATTTTCCGCGTTTTTTGTCCTAATTCTTTTTTGTTTTAATAACTGAAATCTGTGGGTAAAAACCAAGAAAATAGCCACTTTTACTTTTTTCCTATATATTTTCTGACCGCTGTTTGAAAAATCATAAAATTTTTATTTTTCATCGACTTTTTGAGAAAAATTATGAAAATTTTCCCAAAATCAAGTCAAAAATTTTTTATTCGTTGTTTTTTGAACTCTCCATANATTGGATAACGTTTTTACAGCCGTTTGCGCCGTATTTAAGTGAAATGAGTATAACGAGCGGGTGCCCAGTGAAATTTGACGACCGATGAAAAAAATTAACTTAAAAAAGTTAAATTGACCCTCAAAAATGATAGAATAAACTTTTATGACGTCATTTGTTACGTCACAAAATTTAACCCCTAAGGTACATCAAATTGCATAATAATTGTGATTCCAAAATTAACGACTTCATGAAATATATAGGGAAAGTATAACGTTAAATATGATTTTGGGGTAGAATTTTACGAGAAAATTTTTGGTGATATTACAGTAGCTTTAAGATTTTCTTGGCGTATTTCTAGCACTTTTAATTTCTCTGTGAGCGATAAGTGATAGTTTTTTTGAGTTGCACTTTTTTTTTCTTAGAAATCATTTCGGAACTCATTTTTAATAAAAATTTTATTTGATATATTTGGTGGAATAAAATTAAATAAATGCATTTTAGAAGCTAAATTCGAATCACTGCGTGAGTCAATTATCCAAAAAAGAAATTTCTGAGGTTTTCAAAACAGTCACTTTTGCATTTGTGATGAAAAATTGGGCAAAAATCAGCCTAAATTCTTACTCTGACTACCATTTAACTAAATTATCAATTCTAGATTTTGTTTTTTCCCAGACGTCCTGCGTATAGGTGAAAATCCCGCGTATATTTGAAATACCGCGTATAGGTGAAAGTTTTGAGCAAAAAAACTTTCACCTATACGCCGCACCCTGCTGTATATTATTTGAACGATTAGAACCTATAAGGTATTATTAATTACCGTATTAAACCGTAATTAATACCGTATTAAACATGAAGTGAAGTGTGATTCGTTGGCCAATCAGCGCGATTCAACTCGCCTCTATTATCGAGTCTATACCGTAATGGAAGAAAAGTCTATTTTTTTAATGTAGATCAGCTTCACCTATGTTTTTGAGAGATTTGAAATTTTTTGCAAAAATAAAAACTGTAATTTCAAAAAAAAACCCAAAAATAATATTTGGCAAAAAATTTGANAGGTCTGAGAAAGAATAGAAACAACGGTCTGATTCGGACCAATTTTTATTTTGTATTATTCACTTAATATTTGAGCACAGTTTGAGCTATCTAAGAACATAATCGACTAAGTCGTTTTTGAAAACTGCGTTGTTTTCTCACCCCCCGTGTTTTTGAGGGACCAAATCTTTGGGAGAGGGCAATAAAGGGATAACCCTTTTATACAAAAATGTCGGTTGCCTGAGAAATATTATCAAGTTCTAGGCTGAACGTGTCCAAATTTTAATTATGTCAGATTTCGCATATTTTTGGCTGTTGAAAAGACTTTTCAAGATTTTCTAAAGATTTATGAAAAGTTTCAATTTTTTTGCAAAAAAATTAGCTATTAATTACATTGTATTTTCTCCTGATCTATTCAATACTGGAATTGGATTTTTAGGAAACAATTTGAAAGGTTTTTATACCATTTAGACAATATAAGCTCAAATAAACAGTAAAAATATTTTATACTCAGCATAATAATATTAGTAGATATGTAGTGCTTTAAGAGTAACTAAAGGTTTTCCGAAACTACGTTTATTCAAAAATTACCAAAAATTTACATAAAATTGAATACAAAGTATATATACACAATGTAAATTTCATCCGGTATATTTGAATATGACATATGTTGGAGCAGTTCTAGCTAAAAGTTTTAGTTTGGAAATTCGATAATCGAAAAAAAATCAATTTATTTACCTCAGAGTGACAACAGCAAAAATTTCATGTAATAAGTTTTGATCGTTATATTATTTGAATTCCCACCGAGAAGTTGATTATCCTTCATTCAACCGAAGTCCATGGTGAAAACGTTTCTGATCAAGAGACAATACATCAATTAGAATTCCTTACACAATCACTTAAACAAAATCAGTGGGGTCCACTGGGATTTGAACTCCAGCCTTGAGTTCAGAAAAGTTTTCATCATTGACTTTGGTTGGATTGATATGATCTGAAAACTTTCATTTTTCGACAAAGCTCGATTATGGAACATAATTCATGCCCTTTTATATTCTAAGATACATATTCAGAGGAAACAATTATCTCATAATGTGATTCCCATTATAAATAACTATCAGTAGTACTGATTCAGTACTATTGAAAGGCCTAATTTGCAATGTCACATACTGTACTGAGTAAGTGATCTCGGAAAACTCTCTTTGAAAAAGGCTTCAGATTGTTTTTATGACCCATCAGTGTAGTTAATTGAAATAAAAGCATGCTTTTTTTTCGATTTTGTTTTGTTCTTTTCGTTGATATTGCTGGTTTGACATTGCAAATTAGGCCTTTTAAAAGAACTGATAGTTATTTCTAATGGGAATCACATTATGGGATAACTGTTTCCTTTGAATATATGTATCTGAGAATATATAAAGGACAAGAATACTGTATGTGTTTTTTTTAGTACGAACAGAAAATAAAGTGCCCAAGAGAATTATCCCCAAATTATAGATGATTCTCCTGGACACTTGAGATGCTGTCTGCACTAAAAGAACACACACATACTGTAGTTTGAGTAGGACCGGGATATCCCAGATAGTGTGATAAGGAGATATCATTTTGACCTCGATTGATTCAAGATAAATTCGTCTCATATCGCCGAAATTATTTGTCAAACCATTTTAGCGATATTGGCACTTTCGACGATATNCAAAAAATGAAAACGTCTAGGTTAACGAATTGACGCCATAATTTGATTTTATAAGTAGTTTTACAATAGTTTCAAATTAAGTAAATCACCAAAATGTGTAAGATTAAGTACTCTATCAAACCCAATCAAGCGAAAGAACATAAAATTTGACTTTCGGAATTCGATTTTAAAAATGTGTCAAATTACATGTAAATTTTTCATGATTGAATCACGTTTTTTTGATTAAAATGGTTATTTTTCTCAGCAAAAGCAAATTATCGCAGTTGCACGATTTTCCCAAATTCAAAATTGTTCTCAAATGAAAATTTTTGAAATTTCACCTCCAAGAAAATATCCGTCGCTAGAATGAATACAAATTCATTTTTAGTATAATGTTATGTGTTAGTTATGTGTTTAGTGTTATGCATGCACCAAAAACTGCTAGAAACTGGCTGATTGTATTTGATGCCTAGTTATAAAATAATTATTTCAGAAGTAAAATAGAGGCGGAAATCCTAATAAATGAATCCCCCATTTTATTTGAGCAGAATTTTCGAAAAAAATCACTAATTTTTCTAGAATCGGATAATTTTTTTTCAAACGTCTTCGGTTCTACCACTCAAGCCAATCGTGGCTCTTTGTTTTTGGTCTATCTCTTGGTCATTTTACATAATGAGTTTTCTCTTGTGATGAATTAAAAATGGAAACGCGATGATCGATGACGAAAATCAAGGTTTTATTCTAATTGATTTTTTCTGGAAAACCTCAGTTACTCTCAGTTCTTGCTGCATGAATTAATAAATTGAGATCTTCAATATCCCCATTTGTTTCCATTTTTCGTAAAATAAAAATTTATATTTTTTCTGAGTGTCTTAAGTTAAGACTCTTAACAAACAATAATATTGTTACAATATAACTAACTTAATAAGACTGATAATAATCAAGAGAATTCTAGAAACCTTGATTTCAAATCAAAATTTCTGATGTCTAAAACAAATCCAGCAGAAAATTTGACAAACTATAGACAATGATTTAACAGATAGGGCTCAAATTCTTCTGTAGAATTCTCATGTGAAATTTCTTAACTATAATTATTCTGGACAAAAAAAATCATCGGGAGAACTTCAAGAGATTTTAAGGAGCAATTTTTGAAAAAGGGTTGTAATTTTTCAAATGTAGCAAATTTAACATTGCGTTACCTCCTCATAACATAATGT
Organism: Oikopleura vanhoeffeni; assembly: GCA_004367855.1. Taxonomy (NCBI): domain Eukaryota; kingdom Metazoa; phylum Chordata; class Appendicularia; order Copelata; family Oikopleuridae; genus Oikopleura; species Oikopleura vanhoeffeni. The sequence continues at coordinate 45,442 of SCLH01001166.1, read as the reverse complement.
TATCAATGATATCACCTGTTTGAAATAATCGATTCGAAAATAGAAACTAAACCGAACACTCTTATTCCGAGACCTTTCTTTGGTATGTTTTGTCATATTCCTTGAAGGCACAGATACTCACTCACAACGAAGTCTAGTACATTCTCGCTAACCCTTGCATAAAATCCTAATTATATACCACTCTGGTATTACCACGCTCATACCACACCTCCCTGGTTAGTGGGTGACTCTACCGAAAAGGAATATTTAGGCAAATTCAGATGCAAATTTATAGAAACTCGGTTCGTCGGACTAAATGTCTGTAACGGGCTTCACAGACCGATAAGAGTATTATTTTTAGATTTAAAAGAACGAGATTTTTTTCTGGAATTAAAAAAATATTATCACAAAATTAAGACATTTTCGAACTCATGCGGTTGTCTTGAACTGTAATTTCAAACAAAATTTACAGCAGGATGAAAAACGTTTTGATCTAAAGAAATTGTGTAAATTATTAAAGCGAGAATGTCAAAGGAACACTTATCCCGACTTATAAAAAGTGAATTTTAATATGCTTTTTTAAAATGTTATTCTCGGTTCAAAAGTTTCTTAACAGTTCCTTTAAAGTCCAAACTATCTTGAGCATACTGACATTTTGTACTTAAGGGGGTGGTGTTAGTGATTTTTGGGATTTCAGAGGCTTCGTACGGTTAGACAAATTCAGACTGGACATTTTTGAAACATACATTAGAAAGATCTATCTTTGATCTCACGATTCCATTTGACAGTTTAGTACCACTCTCACCAACCATCTGGTTAACCACGGTTAAACACGAGTCCCTCAGATTTTTTCAAAGAAACAAGGATCTTAGAGCTTATATCGGAAAGTTTTGAGATTTGTTGAGAATCTAGAAAATTGTCTGAATTTTAGTGAATCGGTTTTGTTTTTTTCGATTTTTGCCTCAGGGGTCTGGAATTTGGCTGAATGTCCCGAAAAAGGGTGTTTTTTGACGTTTTGATAAAAGGTTTTGTCTGTGGTATTGCCAGAAACGTCATTTTCGGAATGAAACAAGCCCTAGGGGTGGTTAACATCGAATTGGTTGTACTTATTTGAATTTCGCCCTGATTGGCTGTAAATCGACAAAAAAGTGCGCGAAATTGATAATTTTGAAAATAAAAATGATAATTAGAAAATTTAAATAACACCAAAAATTCCATAGGTATGATTTGCTGGAAACGATATTAGCAACTATGATCTGATTTTCAACACAGATAGTGCTAGAGATCAAATCATAATTTTTAGGAAAAACTTTAATTTTTTTTTAAAATCCGCTGTGGTCAAAATCAGACCATAGTTGCTAATATCATTCCCAGCAAATCATACCCAAAGAATTTTTTGGTGACATTTAAATTTTCTCATTATCACTTTTATTATCAAAATTGTTATTTTCGCGCAGTTTTTTGTCGATTTACAGCCAATCAGGACGAAACTCAAAAAGAACGGCCGATTCGATGTTCATCACTCCTATGGCTTGTAACATTCCAAAAATGACGTTTCTTGCATTAACACAGAAAAAACCTTCTATCAAAACGTCGAAAAACACCCTGACTCCTGAGGCAAAAATCGAAAAAAACAGAACAGATTAACTGAAATTCAGACAATTTTCCGTATTCTCACCAAATTTCAAAACTTTCCGATATAAGCTCTAGGATCCTTGTTACTTTGAAAAAAGCTGAGAGACTCGTGTTAAACCGCGGTTAACCAGATGGTTGGTGGGAGTGGAACTGAACTGTCAAATGGAATCGCGAGGTCAAAGATAGATCTTCCTAATGTGTGTTTCAGAAATGTCCAGTCTGCATTTGTCTAACCGTACGAAGCCTCTGAAATCCCAAAAATCAGTAGCACCACCCCTTTAATGACAGCATCGAATTCATGTTAGTGTGTCCGCAGTCATATCCAGCTCCTTTTTTTACAAGCTAGAACGTCGGGATTTAGCTCTCCAGGTAGGAAAATTGATAACGAACAAAAAATTTCGTTATTGAAAAATTTTAATTGTGACCGCAAGATCTTATATTTAAACCTTATTTTCGCTCTAGCGCCTTAAATATCCCTTTAACGACCTTTTGTGAATCTAGGATGTGCGGGCTGAAAAGCAGCCCCATGAGTAGCTAGGAGGGGTCTTAGGAGTGTTAGGATTGGCTCCCTCAACCCGCGCATCCTAGATTCACAAAAGGTTGTTAAAGGGATATCCGATGGGCAGTGAGATATCATTTCCATTCGCAATAATTGTTTTTTCTGCATCTTTCTAAAATAAAATGAGAAAAATAAAAGTGGGCCGTCATCAAGATTCTCATTGGTCAAAATTTCAACCAATCAGATTCGATCATTTTGCAACATTTTATAATTTTATTTTTGTGCTGAATTTAAATATATATTCTTTGTCATATGTTTTCTATTACGAAATGCCCTTTTTAGACGTTTGAAATCTTCAGAAACGGCCAAAATTGGTTAATTTCATGTTTAAATATTCAAAGTTGATCAAGCCAATATAAAAAAATTAGAATTGATAAATTCGACTACATTAAAACATTCTGAGTTTAAATTAAAATTTCACACTCGGAAAAACCTGATTAAAATTGAAAAAAAATGCATTTTTGTCTAAATTGATTTAAGATTACTTTTGGAGGAGTATACATTTTTGGTCGATAAAATAACTGGTCGATTTTTCTTGCCAATCTTTTGCTAGGAAAAATGCCTGGCGGAAAACAAATACAAATTTAAAAAAAATGTTTGTTCAATAAATCATTTAACGTCGCAAAAACAAAATTTTGTATGCATTTTGATAGCATACACCACATTGACTTAAGACGATTTGAAATAAGAAATTTCAAAACTCAAAAATTGGGATCGATGTTTCTATACCTTATCTTGTAAAGGAATTTTTTCTGCGTCATTTTTAGAACCAGGATTTAATTTTTAATGAAAACATTTTCAAAAAAAAATCAATTTTAGGTCAATGTTTCGTGAAATTTTAACAGGTAGTATGTGACCAGTTCTAGCGAAAGCCGTATGAAAGTGGCTAGACAGGCTGCATTTTTGACCAGTGTAAATTAAGCCGTTTTTTCGGTTACCCGTTTTTTTTGAATTGAGGGTCGGCGACCAATAATTTTGACTTCTAATGACCCGGTCAAAAGTTCAGGTCCAATCTCAGTTATATCGTATAGACTTGTAAGTAACCCCCCAAAGAATCGGAGGGTCGACTTTCTAATGAACGGTACTAGGATACATGGGTCAATAATGTACTGAGAGGTCGCTGGAGCAGCAAAAAACTGGTCCCAACACCCAAAGCGTCAACCTCAAGTTCATCGTATTAGACTTGTAAGTACCCCTAAAAGAATCGGAAGGTCGACTTTCTGAATGAACATATTAGCAACTATGGGAAAAATGTAGCTGAAAGGTCGCTAGAGACGCAAAAAAACTGGTCAAAAGCTTAAGGTCTAACCTCTCTAGACGACCTCTCAGTAACATTATTGACCATAGGTTCCTAATACTTTCATTAGAAGTCGACCCTTCCGATTTCTTTTGAGGGGACTTACAAGTCTATACGATGAACTTGAAGATTGACCCTTGAACTTTGACCGGTCATTTACAGAGGTCAAATATTGGTCGCCGACCCTTCAATTAAAAAAACGGGTTAGCCGAAAAACGCTTAATTTTCAGCTGGTCAAAAAATCAAGCCTTCTAGCACGTTCCATACGGTTCGCTAAGAACTGGAATCACATACTACCTGTAAAATTACCGAAAAATTGACCTTAAGGGGAATAATTGACTCTTAAGGGGGTGGTGTCGCTTTTTGTTACCTTTCAATCACAGCCTCAGATCAAATCTAGGGCAGTTTTGTAAAAAATCTGAGGGATACTTGTTTTGCAGATCTAGCCTTCGGTCTCAACGATTACACATCTCAAGTCAACCTTGTCGCATCACACCACCAGCGTGGTGAGTCATATTCTAGAGCACTAAACGGTTTTTTTTTTAATCTATCTTCTTTTAGACCTCCACATACAAAGTGTCTCAAAATTTACACAAAGTAGCGAATGAAATGAGAACAAAAAGTGTATGAGAAGCAAATTTTTCGATTTTTGACTTTTTTTTCTAGAATCTCACTTTAAACGCCGTTTTTGCAAGTTTTCGACTTCAAAACTCTATCTTCTTTTAGACGAATGTTAGAATGAAGCCATTTTTTTCGAATAAGGTAGATAAATATAATGCGGTAAAAGTGATGAGGAAGGAATTTTTTGAATAAAATTCTAGAATTCTAGAAAAATTGAATGAAAGTGAACCGGAAATGAAAAGTTCGAAAAAAAATTTTCGTCTGATCAAGAACAAAAGTACCACCAAATTGAAGCTGAGATTTCACTGATCAAAAAGTTGGCTAACAGCTAATCAAAATGTCTTAACCAATCAGCGCAAATTCGATAATCAGGTTTAACATTTTGGCTTAAAAATAATTGAAATTTCTAGAATTCGATTAAGACATTTGATATTTTAATGTCATGCATCGTTTTCGGTGGGTCATATTCACCAATAAAAAATGTTCATATCATGGTGGAAGACCGGTTTTTATGCGGGTTTAAAGCAAAAAAATATTCGAATTTTGAAAATTCTAGATTTTTGTTCTAGAATTGTTTTAACAAAAATAAATTGCCACCATGAGATTCCTTGGGTCAACTTCAGTCATAACCGATATTAATGTATCATAAACTTAATTCTTAAAGGGCTAAAAAAAACCGACACCCACCTCCTTAAAATCGTTTTTTTTTTTTGAAATTTTTTTCATAAAAAAAAATCCGACTGTTCTAAAATGACCAAAGTGTAAGCTAGGCTGCCCTAAGCTCTTACAGAATGTTGCGTGAGTACCCTGCTAGTAACCAAAACAATATAAAATGCCTATTTATATTTGGGTGGCTCGAGAAGGAATGAGGATCGAAAACCACAAATCGGTTTTGATCCACGATGATCTGCGAAAGCATCATTTGTCTAAAAACAACGGAACAAAAACTGTGTTTTGACTGGAGGAGTTCACAGGCCCCCCCAGACAATGATTGTTTTTTGCTGTACAGATACAGTGAATCGTCGCGTTCTGCAATAGTTTCGAAGTCCCTTCAACACATGGAAAACGTCTAATTTCAAATAAAAGCGGGAAACCTAAAATAATAAAATTTAAAATTGCCCTTGTGGCTGAAAAACTGATTTAATTATGTTTTCTAAAAACGCAAATAACGGGATTTCAATTGTTCATATTACTACTCTATGACCTCGTCCCCACCAGATTTGTATGAACGTGCGAAATATGCAGTTTTAGACCAAAATTTGTTTAGATCGTACAAAAAATAATTTCTTGTTTGAAATTGTTTTATAAAAAATTAAGGTGAAATGAAAATTTTAAGAATTTTGTTTTCGGAAAAAATGCCTTCATAAGTATAACGAAATTATAAGGGACAATTATTGTTTTTTCTATAATGTTCGCGAATCCTCAAATACACAATTTGTTTCGCGGTGCATCTGGTTCGAAAACGGCTATATTTTCAGGCAAAAATTGTTTTTTCAAATTTGGAGCACTTAGGGTGGTCCATGCGTGAATTTTGCAACGGTGGCCGTTTTTTACTAGGGTTTCCTTCGGCAAAATCCCATCGATTCACAAAATTTCTCTGGTTGTGCTAAAGTTTTCATCATTACCAGCGCCGTTTTTTGTGGGTTTCTGCGGCAAAGTCCCTCAATTCACAAAAAACATCTTGGCTTGTTTTTAATTTTGGAGTTCCAGCATATTAAACCCATATTTTCCACTTTCTTTTGTAACGGGGTGGACAAGCGATTTTTTAGAACTAGGGCCTATATTTATAATATAACCGTTTTAGAAGGGGTTTCTATGGGCAATATGCTCTCAATTTTCAAAAATAATTGTGAATCACATCCCAGCTCATCCAGGTTTTCTTTCGTAACAACAAATGAACTCTTTTAATTCATATCCCTCATTTCAATATCAGGCAAATTATTCAATGCGTGGTCAACCATCCATAACTTATGGGACAATTTTGTCCAAAATTGTTCGCATCTTTAAATTTTTAAATATTTATTTTTTGAAAATTCGAAACCGATTTTTGTTTTTGAATTTTGAAATTAAAATTATTGATCATTTTGATCGAAAAAGTAGGAAAAAGTTAATTATTTAAAACAGTCAATCTGGCGGGTCCTATGGCAAAAGCTAGCATTACTTCTTTTCGATCTAAATAATACAACGACTTAATTTTATTTTGCAAAAAAAAAATACGAAATAAATTTAAAAATGTTGCAGAAAAAAACTGACCGGAAGTATTAATTTTTTATTTATTTTAACTTATTTAAAACTTTTCTGATATGACAATCATCTCAACTCTCTGTATCTCTAATATAAACAACACAATTATTGAAAGGAAATTCTCTTGAAAATGAAAAATAAATTGGAATTTCCTCCCGAAAAAAATAAAAATTCGTACCTTGAGGGCCCCGTTACTTCCTGGTAAGCCGACTGTAAAGCTAGGCTGCCCTAAGCTCTACAGAACTGTTGGCGTGAGTAACCCTGCAAGCTAACCAAAAACATATAAAATGCTATTTTATATTTTTGTGCTCGAGAAGGAATAGAGGATCGAAACCAAAACGTTTTGATCCACGATGATTGGCGAAAAGCAATCATTTGTCTAAAAAACAACGGAAGCAAAAATGTGGGTTTTGACGCGGAGGAGTTTCACACCAGAAAAAAATTCTCAAACAAGCGATAGGTTAAAAACATCGTACCCATTTTTTGAAGTTTTGAAATTTCTTATTTCAAAATTGTCTTAAGGGGAGATTGTGGGTGCCAGTGGTTATTTTTCGACCAGGTCTCAAATGCGGTTATTATTTTTCTTGTATCCGACCATCCAGCTCACGAAGAAATTGATTGCAAAGCAAAGAAAATTTATTTACTATCGAATAAACTAGTTCTTAGAATATCGGATTTCCTTGCAAAAAACAATTAATTTATTTAAAATGCTGGACATTGGATAGTCTCAAATTACAAAGAATAATAATAACTGCCAAAAAATAACTATAAATGAAATCCATGCAGTTTTCAAATTAAAAACTGCGAATCATTTTTCGCAAGTCACTTCAGCATCATTGCTGAAAGCTTTAAATCATCATTTTGATCGTGCAAATCTTGAAAGCTTACTTCAATAGAGAACTATGAAACCCACTTTAAATTGTCAACTGACCACAAGTGTTTTGCTATATTTCGAAAATAAATATGCAAAATCCTAAGAGATGCAAAAATCTAGCCAACTTTAACCCAATGCTGCATGGGCCATGCAAGTTTGCAAATTAGAACTAAGTTTTTTGCTTTACTTCGAAAAAAGACTATTTTTTATAAAAATTCTACTAAGTCCAATTTTTTCCTAATATATATTTGTTTACTCGCATTTTATAAACTGACTTTGAAGTGATGTGGGGATAATTGAGATTTCTCAGAAAACTTTTTTTGATTGTCCCAATTTTGTAGAGAATTTTCCACTGAGTTGTTTTTAAAAACCGTAGGATTTTTTTCTGAATATTTTGATTTTTTCAAAAAAAAATAAGTTTGAGATTTTTGAGAAATTTGAAGTGAAAGGCTATCCAATTTCGATCTAGAATTTATTTGTCACCTTTCCAAAATTGCGAATGGTAGACACTATAATCTCGAAATTACTGCAAAAAACGGTTAAATTCAATTTTTAAATTATTTTTAATTTCAAAAAAGTTCAGAATTTCAACACAAAAACAGAAATGGCACAACGTCGTTCCTGAGACTTTTGGAAAGGAAAATTGGAAAAAGGCTACGTGTTTGACCTTAATTCAGCCTTTGCGGTGAATTTGAAGCACAAATTAAAAAATAAATATACATATTTTCAAGGAAGGTAGGCTTGCGTGAGGCTTCCCAAATACGCTGTTTTGAAACCACTAGAGGCAAAATTTTGAAAAAAAGGCTACCGTTTTTTACTATTGAATGGTAATAAAAAAATCCGAAACGTCGAATTATTTAATTATTTTGAATAAATGAAAAGTATTTCAATATTAATAATTGTAAGATTTTTGCCCCTTTTCAGATTTCAATTTTTTAGCCAACATCAATGTAATGATGGCGCGCAGTAGACTGCATTAAAATAGTTGATTGCCGAGAATTCTGGACAAAAATTATTTTAATTTTTTTTGTTGGATATTTAGATAAGAAATTCACGAATATTATTTGAAAAAGAAAAGAAAATCGCATGTAGCGTTCGTGAGAAATACTATTTCTGAATTAGTCCGTTTTCTAAAAAAAATTAAATTTTGCCTATATTTAACAATAATAATTTTCGGCAAATTAAGATGAATTTATGAAATATTTTTTGTTGCGATTGTAGGGAATTTTTTTTTGATCAATAATATCGTCATTATGTGATTTTTCGATACGTGGATATCACGAAATAGATCAATGGAGAGTAAAAGCAGCAATTAGGTTTATGCATTTAACGGCTCATGTTAAAATATTTTTTAGAAATTTATCACTTTTATACATTTCAAGGTTACGAACTACAATGTGCAATTGAAAACATAGATGTTCACTTAATTCTCACGAAATATATTTGAGTTTTAAAAAGGGCTTATTTTTCCGCAGCAGATTGCTGGAAGCACCCACAATCCCCTTAATGCAAGAATTGATAAATTAATCGAACAATGAAACATTTTGTTAATTTGTACAGGTTGAATTTTATTTTCTGTCGGTGTTTCACGCATCACTTATTATTACACTATAAATTATACTATAAATTGAGTGATGCGTGAAACACCGACAAAAAATAAAATTCAACCTGTATTTTACTAGAACTGCTGATTACCGCCCACGCACTTTTAATAGCAAAAGATAGGCATTTTATGTCTCATTTTTATATCATTAAATGTCTTTTTATTCGTTAATTTTTTTTCTTTTTCGATTGTAAAGCACATGAATTGTATTTTAGATAATTAAAAATGTATGTTGATAATGAGACTTTGCTTATATGGCTCGATTTATAAGAAACGCAACTAGTTGGCTAGTCTACGAGTTCAAAGGTCATGTTGGAGCATTGTTTTCTGATTTCAAATTCTTCGAAATTTAATTTGCCGTCCATTGAGCCCGAGGTTGACGCTTTCTGATATTTTTGGCATCGAAATAATTCTGACCTTTCAAAGCCAATTACTCCCTAAGAGGTTATAGATCCGGAAGGATATTGAAGAATTGTTTTATGATCTCAAATTCCTTAGAATTTAATTTGCCGTCGATTAACGTCCATTTCAACTTAATCTGATGAAATTTGCAATGAATTTTATAAGGTTACCTCTTAAGGGCTGTAAACAACATTATAAATTCAATCTTATAATTTTAAAAGTTGCTCGGACCATCGTTGAGCATAATTTGATAATATGAAAAAAAATCTCTGCACTGGTCTATACAATTATCTACAGAGTTCAATCTGATAAATATACTCCCATTAACATAACCAAGACAAGAAGACATAATTTATGTCACATAAACCAAAACGGATAAACTATCTACTCGTAGATTTTAATTGGAATCCACCAAACTCCAGCAAACGCTAGCACAGAACAAATCCAAACATTTCAGCGAACGTTTTTGACCCCAAACTCAAAATATAAATTTTTGAAGGTCACGTGCAAATATGTTTGAAAAAAAACGAGCTTCGATGTTAACGAACGGCTAAAAAAAAGTCACTGAAAGACTGGTCAGAAAGTTGACTTACGTCATGATGATATTTTGAAGTTTTAGTAGTTAAATTAAATTAACGTTATTTTTCAACTTCATTTTGAAAATACTTGAAAAAATACTTGAAAAAATACTTGAAAAAAATAGAAAAAATGCAAAAATTTCTAATCAATTTAAAGCATTTTTAATGCTGAAAAAGACCCACCTTTTTAAAAACCACCTTGACCCTGAAGGCTCCGGACCATTTTCAAAAACACCTGTAGATTAGAGACCAGAATTTGTAGATTCAAAATTTTTGTTCTGACGGCTCTGAGGAACAATAAAGTTGCTAGCACTTTTACTTTTCTCATAATAAGCGCTCAAAGATGCACCACAAAAGTGTCTTTTGAGCCTCCAAAGGCCTTAAAAACCAGCGACCTGTACCCCTTTAAGCGCAAATGATCCTCAATTCATTTAAAAAATATTATCAATCGAAAATTCCAAAATAGCAAAAAGTTAACAATCAAGAAACAAAAAAAACTTGGTTTAGCTTTCTATTCCAGGAAAAGTGCTTTTACTTGCAATGAGAACTCACTTAAAAAACTTTTAGAATATCTTTCAGATCTGTTAAAATCAGCCAACCTTTTCGCCGTTCTGCAAAAGCACCAATACTTTTCGTTTATGGCACTCAAGAATTCATTTATCATCTTGAGTGCTACTGTAAAGTAGATTTTATCGATAAATCGCACTCAGAATACGGTTTGCGTACGTCCAGATCCTTTCCGTTATTTTAATTAAAATCTTGAACAAAATAGATGCCAACGTAATGAATAACTAAACGTCGTTCAAATATTTTTTGTTTCGGGAAACTTTTTGGAATCGTTAAGCTTTGTCAGAGCCGTTCAAATGGTGGATTTCAAATTCAATCTGCTCGAAAAAAAATGATGACCCCGATTTTCAAGTTTTAAGTCTCAAAATGACCGGGCACACGGGACTAATTAAAATTCGGGACTAATTAAAGTCGTTACAAGGACAGAGTAATAGGGAAAAAGGTTGTTTGACCTTTGCAATATCAGGGTTTCACGGTTTTTTAAGTAAAAACCCCGAAAATTGCCTTAACTCCCGTAGTGTCTTTTGCACCATCCGTAGTGCAATGGCCTTTAATCGCAATTTAGGACCCTTAATCATGAAAAAATAAAAATTTTCAAAGTGATAGATCGACTATATGGATAATTGACGTTTGTGCGTTTTTTTTTAAAAAATTTTACTGTATTACAGTACTTATTTTTTGCAAAAAAAATTTAAATCATCAAATAAAGCCTTTGAGCGGGATCAATAAAATAATCTAAAACTTTTTTCCCATTACACCATAGCCCCAAAATGATCACGTAACGCTATATTTAAGGAATAAGGTTGATAAAAATAGGACTGTTTTTTTTCAAAAATTGCTTAAATCAATTTTTAAAAGAAGTGAAGTGGTTCCTTAGAAGTTTTTAAGACTTTTTTCCCGTTACACCAAACTCCAAAAACGATCACGTGACGTTCAAATTAGGAAATAAGGTTTTGGTTCAAGTGAACAAATAGTGATCGAATTACGCCGAAAATTTTTTTGGGCCAATAAACACCTAATTTCAGAGTTTTGAACATAATAATATTCTCCAAAAACGTTAGGTGATCTTATTTTTCGAGAAATAAGGATTAATTTATGACATATTCCAACCTTATTTTTGGGTTAATTTCGTCACGTGATTGTATTCGGACTTTGGTGTAATGTGAAAAAAGTCATAAAACGTTTTAAAGTTGACCTGGAATTTTATGACGTTAGTTGGGTACTTTTTTCAAATTACTGTACTATGTTTTTTCAAAAAGTACTCAATATCACGTGGAAGACCCTTAAAAGAATTGTCACGAAATTTCTAAGACTTTTATTGCATTTTAATTGGCCTCGGTTCTAAAATAGAGCAGTTCGTGGAAATCCCAACTTCCGAAATAAGGAAAACATAAGAATGCGTAGGCGACAGAAAGAACAGAGAAATAAATCGTCCACAAAAATTTAAGAGTCATTTTAACTAGAGAATTTTGTTTAAACATTCAATTTTTTTGGGCAGATTACATACCCAGAAATTGGTGACGGTTTAAATATTTCAAATTTAAAAATGTCAAATTAACCTAAATCGTGTTATTATCACTTGTTTGTCAGATCGCGGCGAAATGAGAGAGTTTTTAATTTATTAATTCACATTTGATGAACTTTTAATTAAACTTTTTTTAGAAATTGTTTTAATAGGAGTCCTATACTGTCCTATAAATTATAGGACGATAGAAATTCTTTGTTTTATATGATCTCATAGAAAAAATATATGTTTCATAATGAAATCCGTCGGTTAATATGCTTGATTCAAATGCACACACGGACTGGGCAAAACACTATCGGGCCAGAGATTGTCGGACACTACGGACGTTAAATGAGAAAAATAGTGTTTTTATGATGCTCGGAAAAATAATAATTGAACGTTGGATTCAAAACATATCAGAATGTCTACAGGCCTGTAAGTACACAAAGAAGGTTATAATTATGAAAACAGACAGAAAAAGCCATTCTTAACCTTACAAGCTAATAAGTCCTTAATCCCTAAAGCTATAATCATGCTAAAATGAGCGCAAAGCTTTAAAACCGTGTTGTGAGTATTTTCGACCATCAGCTGCCTCAAAACAGCTCAGAGCACAATTGTCCTTTATGGTGATTAGAGATATAAGTCATAAAGACTCAAAATTTTGCCAATAAAATTGTAATTCAGATTTAAAAATACGTTTCCAAGAAAAATGTTATTTTTTGTGAAGTTTGACTTTCAAACCGTTAATTTACTGTTTTCGTCAATTTGCTCTAAAAAATGGTAGAGAAAAGTTTTTGCAAAAATCAATAATTCGTTATTCGGACTGAGAGCTCACAAAGCAGCTCATATTGAATCGCAAGCGGTTAGACGAAGTTCGAAACAATGCACAAGTTTTTCCGTTATGCAATGTCTACAAGACTCAAAAACCAAACACATGATTTCAAAGATGGGGAGGGAGCTCATTAGGCGTCACCGGGTCGAGGCCAAATAGAGACTAAAGAGTATCTGGGAAATCCGAGGAACCATTCCTCTTCATTTTTTCCAAAGAATTCCGAACAAATAATTTTGAAAATTGTCCGAAAATTTTCGAATTTTTTCGAATTTCCGAAATCCGAAATTTATTTAACACCAGGGAAGTTAAAATTTCGAAAAGTCCTAAACAAGTTTTTGCTCCAAATTTCCAAGGAACACGATAGAGTACTGACAAATTCCAGATTTCGACATTTTTCTGAGTCGAATCGACCGTGGACGCCTAGACCTCATTAGGGCAATTTTCGAATTTTGGCAAAATTGCCAAGTAGACGTTACATACTTAACCTATTGGTGTTATGGTCAGAAAAATATTTTGATGTACTTTTTCGCAGATTAAGAATAGATCTAAAATAAGCATTTTGGTAAATTCTTCAAGCTCTTAGTTTTCAGTATAGTTTTCACCGAGAAAATGTCCAATATGAAAGTCGCACCTTTCACGTTTGAGTACGTGGTGCATATTCGACACTGTAATAGTTTGGAGGCCCGCACTATGCCTAAAGTTTTTTCAAAAAAATTACGGGTATGGCAAAATTCGGCGATTTGACACATTTTCGGGGCATATATGAGAAACTCCGAAATAATTTTTGTTTAAATAAATGAAAAACGCGAAAAGGCGCTCGAAATGCAGTTATATGTCGAACATTTTTTGATTTTTATCTATAGTTTTACAAAGATTCGTAATGAAATTAATCACCAAAAATGTTAGAACTAAATACCACCGAAGGTAAATCGAATAAAACTTTGAAAAGACTAGATTGTGGAGATTCAATCCTGAAAATTGAATCATCATGACCTTAGTAAGTAATTTGAGATATACATCTAGAAAAAATCAACAATATTTAGCAAATTCGGCCCCGGGGGAAATAGCCCCCCCTAACATTCGCGATATTGGCACTTAAAGTATTTGAGGTACGTGAAAGAGTGTTGGTTTCGCCTGCGGCAATTTTTACGTCAGTAGGAACAGCGTCGCGACATAGTAGAACCCAGTGCTTATCAGGCACGGCGTCAGCAGCCAGCGGCAGGTGGGACTTGGTTTTGGATCAGATGGAGTTGGACCAGTATGACCGAAGTTGTGGAGGCAAACAACAGGAAGGTGAGCAGGTTGAACAGGAGTTGATCGAGTAAGAATCGAACCAGGAAGGATTCCAGCAGGATAAGGTTCTCCAAAGCCTTATTTTTGCCTTTTATCAAGTAAGGTGGTAAAAGCTTGAATGAAAATATCTACAAAATAGTTTCAGACGTGCAAACTTGTAGCGAGCTGAAGAGACCACCCATGGGGTAGATAGTAATTCTCAGAAATTTGTAATTTCGCCGAAAAATTGGAAATTTTGAATTTCATCGTAAAACCACTATTTCAATGTTTTTTGTCGAAGATTATCAGAAGTTTGAGCCTAAAAACTCACTTTTTTTATGAAAATATCTGTTTTGGCAAAAACTTCTAAGAATAAACATAGGATTTTATGTTTGTATCTACTCATTAAAATTTGGCACGGAAACGCTGAGCAAGACAGAATTTTACAAAAGTTGTCTTTATATTTGGAACAGTTGAAATTTCAATTTTCGCCCGAAATACATTTTCTGCGAATTACTATCTACCCACACCATGTAGGTGCATGAGGTTGTTCTAACCAAGTAACGCTTTGCTTTTTGGCGCGCAATTTAAGATGTGGAAGAGGGGAAAGACACCTACTAGGGTGTCTCTGACACGTTAAGTTAATATTAAGGCGCGAAGTTTAGTGCTAAAGATGGTGAAAAAGAAGACACCGGCCAGACAAATGCACTGGGGTGTCTCTAACGCATAAGCAATAGTCTTTAGTGATGCGGCGGAGTTAAGATTGAGGCGCCAAAATTAAGAATTAGGATGGTGAAAGAGACAACCCAGCAAATGCATTAAGTGTCTCTAAAACACGTAAACATAGTCGTTGGGCTTGCGGCGGGAAGTTTATAAATTAAAGGGCGCGAAAGTTAAGAGCTAAGATGAAGAAGAGACAACCCGTGCAAATACACTGTGTCTCTAACACTTTTATTTAGGCAGTTTGTCATGCACTGCCGGCGGTATGCATGCATTATAGTTTGATCATAATTATATGTTAAACCTAAAAGTACACGATAAGGATACAGAATGCAATTTAAATTGTAGAAATAAGTGGTGATACGACGAGTGATATTAAAATGTCAAACTTATATGATACACAGTAATTTATATAATTATAACTTATACTTTTGAAAGGATTGCCATTATAACATCATTTATTCCGCAAGACCTTTAATTTATCCCCACAATTACTATGTTCTGAAGGAATGCGGGACAATCCGTCGATAAATTCCAACGGGTTTCATTTATTTTTAGGGCATTGGAATTGAGACGAACAAAAGACTAGATGCGTCATTAACGCATTTTTGAATAAAGTCAAATTTTGGGCGAATCAGAGAGCGGCAGTTTTTCGAATGTTTTAAAATTTTGACTTTTCAAATTTTAAAGCAAAATTTGTAAACAGGGGGCCAAATCGCTTAAAATTTTTGCCAAAACGGCCATCACGGCGTTGGCGTCGAAATGCCGTCAAATGTCGAACAATTTTTCAAGTTCATAAAGTTTAACAGTCGTTCGAATAAAGTTGATCAACCAAAATACTTACGGTAGAATATGTACTCCCCATACGCCCTATCAAATAAAAGTTGAAAAGAGAAAATTTCGGAAATTAAAATCTCGAAAATGACGTCATTCAATGACGCTCAGAAAGTAATTGGTAAATAATCTGAAAAATTTTCTGGTGATATTCGCATTTTCGGCGATATTGGCACATTCGGCGATGATTGGCACGGAAGTATTTCAGCTAAAAATTGTGAGCTTGGCGTAGGTTTTTTGATCGATTTCGGCAAAATTCCGGCGATATCGCCGGCGATATCGCCCACTGTATTCAGTTATTTATAATATCAGTCGTTTTGACTTCAAAAAACTATTTAGGAAACGTTTTTGTCGTTTCAATAATCAACACCATTTTGCTATAGAACAAAAAAAACAATCTGATAAATATGAATAAAAAGTGTTTTTTCCAGATGAGATCCCGGAATAATTTTTGTTATTTTATAAACATTCGGCAACGTGTACAATTCTGAATTTCTCTCAAAGAAGATAACAACAGAAATACGGGCCAACAGCCATTTTAAGGTCAAAAAATGAGGAACTTTGAAGCAAAATTGCGAAAAAATTGTTGCTGGCTATTGGAAATTTGAAAAAAATTTAATATTAAATTTTCCCTAATCTCATGATTCAGATTGCACTTTTTTTCTTCATTTTGCTTACAAATTATATATTAATGTTCATGGTGAAAATAAAAAAAAAGTAAATGAAGAATTTTTTATTTTAGTTTCGTCATTTTGCTTGTGATTTCAGCAATTTCAGTGAGCTTAAAATGAAAACTTGAAAATAGCATCTATTAAAAGCTTCAAAGATATTGACTCATTTATCAATTTCAACTAGGTGCGCTCCGACCTAGATTTAATAACCCTTGAATTTTCCCATTTCAGGCGCGTGGGAAATTTCACATCGTTTTTGAATCTATGGTGTCAATTTCAAAATCAATAAAGACAAATTTAGTTTTACAAATTCAGGTCAAGTTGAAAATTAATTTAAAAAATCTAATGCGTTTAACATCGTGGACAAATTATATTTTCTGATTTGAAATAGTAATAAAAATTACAAAAATGTTTAGAAAACAACTTTTTTCACGTTGAAACTCGGAATACTTTTTATTTATAGACAAATTCGTGAAACGGTACACTTTGGATTTCGATAAAAAGTGAAAAAAAAAGAGTAAGGGTCGATAGCAATATAGTTGGTTAAATTGAATACCAGAAATCGATGCCGACTTATTAAATGTGTTTACGGTTAATGACTGTTTTGCATAAATTTAGACTGGGGGCGCTCTTGAAGCTGATTTTAAAACAACGAATTTGAACGTCAATCTCAATTTCAGTTTTTTTTTTGATATGGTGTCATTTAAGTAATAAAGGCCAAAAATTTTAATTTAGATCTAATTTTTTTTTTCAAATTTATCAGTTCAACATCAGTAAAAAATCACATTTTCTGATTTAAATCCAGAAAAGAGAATTCAAAAAAATGTTCAGAAACACACTTTTTTCACGGGATACTTATAATAATAAGTTTATTTATAGACATTCGTAAACATGTACACTTCTGCATTCCATAACAGTAAAACAACAAAGAGTTAGGGTCATAGCCATATAAAAAGTGGATAAAAAATGAATACCAGAAATCGCATGACGACCTGTTAAAAGTCTACAACTGCGATAATTTTAACTACTATTGATTTAGCATTGCATCGAATAAAAGAGTCTGAGGCACAAAAGCATTTCGCAAAATACAACGTAATAAATGAGCCAAACAAGCGACCGACTCGAATTCCATAATTTTCTTTTCTTCCAAAAAAAAGCAGCAAATATGAAAGACTCAAATCGTAAAAGAGTTACACGAAAATTGACAATTTTTGATCATTTATATGTTCCCGATCAATTGTTTTGGAAATTTAGAGTTCAAACAATAAAAATTAAAAATTCAACTTTCCAATCGCAAGCTTATGTTAGCAGTGGAGATTAAAAAGTTACGCTGGAAAAACATTTGCAAATCTTCATTGTACTATAGTATACCATGTAGATATATAGCATGTTAATCATCGAACTTGCAATTCCCTATATTATTCCATCGACTTTGGCCTTAACTCTCGGCGACCTGAAGCACTGCCAGGCCTGTTTTTGGGCAGAATAATTTTTCAGCAAAAAAATTTTGAAAAGAAAAACTTGAACGCAAAAAGATTTTTACACAGAAAACATTAACAGAAAAACCTCCGTTGTTATTAATTAATTTATCAGCTTTTTGAGAAATAATTTTAGAATTTAAAGGAATCAATGCAAATCAAATTTTTGAACTTTAAAAATATTCTTCAAACACTCAATATTCCTATTCACACTTTTGTTAATATCGGCCAATACTACTTAAAAACCACACTAAGTTTCCTAATCAGGGCCGGATATTAACAAAAAGTTGTGAATAGGGGGATACTAAGGATTAAATCTATAGCCTATGGATTATAGTTTTGGATAGAAAAAATTCAAGCTGAATAAAACAGGTTTGCAACATAAGAAGGCCAAATAAAATTCAAAATATTTGAAAATGCTAAATTTTGAACAAAACGGACATAATTTTTCTGGTCATTTCAGCACCATAAACTAAAAATACTCCGAAAATAGATCAAATCGAGCGGTCGATTTTCTTCTCCGTTTTTACCTTGTGACAAGTTTGTGAGCAATCTAACATTATAAATATGTTTGGGGTTTTCAAAGTTGTGCCCATTGTCGATTTTTTCTATGAATTTTAATTATTTATTGTGGAAAAATTATTTCTTATATAATCTTGATTGGAAAATTAAAATGTTTTGGGGAGAAAATACGTGAAGAATATTCAATTTAATCTCTGAATTCAAAATAACGTAATCATTACTATATATGGAAGACGCTCAAAATAAGCTTCCACAAAAATCCTAATTAAAAAAATGAAAATTATATTTTTATCATTTCACGTCGGCAGGCTCCACATTTGGACGCGCTGATGTGTCGAGAGCACCTTGTGATTTCAATAAACTGTGCCAAAGTTCCCATACCCCTTTATCACCTTTTTGGTTAGCATGCGTAGCCACCTACTCCTTTAACGTGTGATTTTACGTTTGTGGCTACGCATTCTAACCAAAAGGTGATAAAGGGATATTTCGTGAAAAGATCAATTCGACATAAACTTCCAACCCATTCGAGTCAACGAAATTCATGATCAGGGTACTTCCACAACTATAAAGACTCTCTTGGCATTTTTAAAAGATGAAAAAACAGAAACCAGCATTCTTTTTTACTGCCATAACTTCATAAAAATATTCTTCTACATTTATGAATTGACATCTTAAACGTTTCGGTCAGTACCATTTTTGAGAGGGAGACATATATAAATTTCATTAAAATTTCTGATCCAATTATTGCAGATATGTGGCAATTTCTCACCCGAGTAGAAGCTTTCGTGAAACATAATTGAACGCTGAGGTCGTGAAATTTTCGATTATAATTTTTTTCGAACAGATCAGCGTCAAATTCGAAAATATGGTGAACGTTTTGCAAAAAAATTCAAATTTCTAGATTCGATTGAGATATTTTTTTAATTCTAAATTTTATGCATTATTTTCGACGGGTGATATATCACCGTGATACATACCAATTCATTAATGAGAGTCAAGCTGCTTTTCAGACAGCTGCTGTTAATTCAGACCTGCTTTTCGTATTTTGAATTGCACATTACAGTATGTAAAAAAAATTTCCGAGACCAAAAGCTCCAATTTTCCTCGATGAAAGTAATTCTCCTGCCAATTAATAAGTTTTGATCCAGAGAATTCCTTGTTGGTCCGAACAATTTTTTACATACTGTAAATACGAGAATCTCGGGAACAGTCTTTACTGAAAAACCAAGGCTTTATTTTGAAGCTACTTTTGACAATTTTTTCAAATAGTTAGTAAACTAAACTTGATCCAAATTGGTTCGGCGACAAAGATTATCTAGATTTTAGCTATTGATTTCAGTTCAAGCTTACAACTGAGGACTCTTTCCTATAATGAACTTTTTAGAGTGTCAGCAAACCACTCTGCCATGGCATGCCACAGTGGCAATGAATCCACGCTGTCTGCAGACAACACCGAAAACATATCACTAACTTCTGAAAATATATAGGAATTAACAAGGAATTTTTTATAGATGTACAAATTGTACAGCTACAATGTACATTGTACACACAAGTTTTTACAATTATACGTAATCGGACACGGGCGAAGCCCTAAAGTTTTAGGAACTAGCCCCTACGATGACGATTACAGGAACACCCCTATTATGGAAACAACATACTGGAAAATCCATGCAATATGTACCTTAACACCTTTGGGTGATTTGAAGATGTAGTTGGGGGAGCCAATCCTTACACCCTGAGACCCCCTTCAGCCACTCAATGAGGCCGCTTCTCTTTCTTTTAGCCATACATCTAATCAAAATCACCCAAAAGGTGTTAAAGGGATATCAATGATTTCTTTGCTCACTCCCAACTAAAAATCGCAATGTAGATTATTTTTTTTGTCAGACCTCCGGTTACCGGTAATCCGAATATAAATTGTCGTGAATTTTCATTATAAAATTTAGAAAAAAATCGAAACTATTTTGTCTTAATGGCGTTCATCAAAAATAATGTTGAAGCCAGTAATATGTAGACACTCGTGATATAATAATAAGCAGACATAAAGAATTAACTCCGGCTAATTTAAAATAAAATAAATTTGGGCCATGGAGATTCGAACCTATCAAACGATTAGAGTTCTTTGTAAACATTCGGGGAATCCGATGTTAATCCACTTGAAAAATTTCCCCCATTGCATGGCCATTGATCTTTTTAGCTGGCATTGGCTTCAAAGAATCATAGGCATGGTTCTCGTACCGTAATCGGTTCGGTAGTCGTTAACGGATATTCATAAGACTTTACAGGGGAGGGACGCAATATCGCAGAAAGTTTTAGCCGAATATTTGGTGCTATCGGCAAATTCGGCGATAGGCACCCCCTTGTACTGGGGCCTATATAACGGGAATTATTTGCCCAAAAATCAGAGATATTAAGCAAATTCGGGATATGAGCCGGCAGATATTAAGCCCCCCACCACTGTTCGGAACAACGGGGGATGAGTTTTCAATCCAATCATATATTTTTTAAATCCCTGATCCCCGATTTTTTATAATTTTTTCTATCCCCAATCCTGTCCCGACCCGAGGAAAATGTTAAAACACTCGGATCCCAAATCAAATATCTCGACCCGGTCCCGACCAAATTTTCAACGTCAATACCGGATCCCATCCCGGTCCGCGGAACTAAAAAGAAAAAATTCAATCTCGATCTTTCGAACCGGGTCAAGATATCCCGACTCGGGTATCTCGATTCTGTTTTAGTACTACACTGTAATAAACTAAATACTACTCTTTCAAGTATTTTATAGTCTTAATCAAGCCACTTTTTTCCAGCTCGATTGATCATCAAGAGTTCATGGCTTCACGCAATAGTTTGGTTTGCAACTGTAATATTACAACTTGAATAAAATCTCAACAGACCATTAGTATGATTATGGAAATAATAAAATGAATAATATCACGCATTTTATTTAATATTTATTAAAATTGCTTTTAAAGATTAAACTCAGCAGTTTATGTTGCATAAAAAGAGTTATAAAAATAAATGTTGTGGTTTTAACAAGGAATATAATGTTATATTAGCTCGTACGACTATTTGATTGGCTTTAGGTCGGGATATAAAAGTTAATTTGACTCTAAAATTCTCGGTTTTAGTGAAATTGAGCAAAAAACACATTTTGTAGACTGTGTCACAGTCACTGTGATCAATTTCCCAGCATATCGAAACCAATGATAGTGCATCAAAAAACGAAAGTAAATTAAAATAAAATTTTTAGGAATCAAGAAGAAAACTTGTTTTCGAAAAAGCCAGACAAACTTTTAGCATCGATCTTCGTAAGGGGTCGATGTTGACTATAAAATATTTTGACAGATACGGAATATATACTATTCCGAATAAGTAGATCAAAAATGCCTAGGTAAAATCACAACCAATTACAAGGAACCAAATTACAGGTAAAACTACAAACCAAATACAAACGAGAGTGGAGACGGCCAACCAAACCCAATCAAATCCCTGAATTGAACACACAATGGTTTGTATTTTTACCTAGGCATTGGATTACAGTACCGGAATAGGATATGCTCTTGACGAAAACTTTATTACCGGCTTAATACATTTTTCAATACCCATCAAAGTATGTTTCCATAATCCAGGCAACTTTTGTAATTACAGAATTTTCGAATTAATTGTTTAAGAAAAGTTCCGGAGTTCGAAATAAATTTTTCGAATTCGCAAACTATGAGAAATTTGAAAAAAGTTCCGAAAATTATCAAATGCCTTATTTTTTTGTTCAAATTTATTTTTCAATATTCTTTCAGTCGAACGAAAAACACTCTTCAAACTGGGAACTTTGACTTTTTCAACGTGGGTGACCACATATTCATACATGTATGCTATTTGAAAATTTATATGAATGGTTTTGTGATTTTGTTAGAAATAATTGGAAATATACGAAATTCCTTTCCTCATTTCTTGTTTCAAAAATTTTCAAAATTTATTTTCTGAATCATCAGCTTTAGAAAATTGAGAAAATGCCACCTTAACTTATTCAAATACAGACAAGACGATGTCATACAAGACAAGTATGTCCTCGTTTGTTTCTTGCGCTTGTTATAACTCGATATAAATTTTGCAACGAAACTACGGTTTGGGAGAAATACATATCAAATAACCCTTGGGTATACATAATTATAAATAATTATATCCACTGATAACCTGATCCATATTATTTGGCAAGATCTACTCACATAGGAATTTCAAATTTCGCGATAAACAAACACTTAAGTAGGAACTATCGCACCACACGCGAATCTGAGAGAGAGAGATTCGATGTTGCGTTTATTTCATGAAAAACAGATACCTTTCGAGTGCTAAAAATTTAAATTTTTGTTTTTTTCAAAATTTGAAAATTTTCTATGTGACGTAGAATTGTATAAACAAATTAAATAAATTTTTAAACGGATTTTTACAGTTACTTTATTAATTAAATCAATGATAAATAAATGTTACTTAATTTAGACCACCTTCATAGCAACGCGCGGTTTCAGTGTTTTTCAAAAGATGATTGATAAAAGTTGAAATAATCGATCTGAAAATAAGATCATAGGAAGTAAGCTCAAAGTGACAACTTTCGTCTGAA
Source organism: Oikopleura vanhoeffeni (assembly GCA_004367855.1). Taxonomy (NCBI): domain Eukaryota; kingdom Metazoa; phylum Chordata; class Appendicularia; order Copelata; family Oikopleuridae; genus Oikopleura; species Oikopleura vanhoeffeni. Next base: position 22,629 of record SCLH01001166.1, on the reverse strand, counting down.
CGTGTTTTCCGAAATTAGGAAACTGGCAAAAAGTTCCCATCAGAGAAAAAAATGAAAAAGTGCAAATCTGTCAAACTGCACCGACACTTTAAAGCCCTTTTAAGCTTAACTGATGCATATAGTGTAATCAAAATATTAAATCCGTAACTTCTAGCTAGATTGATTATCAATATTTAGATAAAAATGGTAGTTAACAAATTTGTCGTCAAGCGTTTGTTGAGATACCCTTATCACACTGTTGTGCCAATCCTGGCCCTAATTAGCCTAACGTAGTGTGTTGAAGTAGTAGAGACGGAAATTGGCACACAAGTTGTGATAAGGTGAATGATAATTACAATTACGCTATATATATAGTATTATGATACTTTATCGATAACGAAGGCCACCTCGCACATATCAGAACTTTTACCAACAGTTGTAATAATCGGCTTTGAAACGACTAACCCAATTGAGTTTCTATTTAGCTTAGCACAACTTAATAGGAGCAGAATTAAATTTTAAAAAATGGTCCCGAATCTGACATCGTTTTCCAATCTTTAACATAACATGATAATTAAACAATTTCATGAAATCTCAGAAAAAATCAAAAATGGTCCGATTGAACCAAAGTGTTAATTTATTTTTATTATTCACTGAAATATTTTGCCTTAGTTTTTTGAGCTATCTAAGAACTTTAATCGGATAAGTCGATTTTGTATTTTTAGTATTTGATATTTACAAACAAAGAAACGAATCGGTAGATTTGGTTCAACACTATTTATTAAGTAAATAAACACAAATTAAAAACAATTTTCATTACAAACCGTAAAAGTTAGAAAAAGGGATGTCCGTTTGAATCAAAAAATGCATTTTTTCGAAATAAATCGTCCACAAAAATTTAAGAGTTATTTTACTAGAGAATTTTGTTTAAAACATTCAATTTTTTTGCAGATTACATACCCAAATTGGTGACGGTTTAATATTTCAAATTTAAAAATGTCAAATTAACCCTAAATTCGTGTTATTTATGCACTTGTTTGTCAGAATCGGCGAAAATGAGAGAGTTTTTAATTTTATTATTCACATTTGATGACTTTTTATAAAAATTTTTAAGAAAATTGTTTTTATAGGACAGTAGAAAATTCTTTGTTTAATATTATTATCATAGAAAAAATATATGGTCATAATGAATCGTCGGTTATATGCTTGATTCAAATGCAACACCACGGATGGTGCAAAGACACTACGGGTCCAGAGATTGTCGGCCACTACGGGAGTTAAATGAGAAAAAAGTGTTTTATGATGCTCGGAAAAAATAATTGAACGTGATTCAAACATATCAGATGTCTACAGGGCCTGTAAGTACACAAAGTAAGGTTATAATATGAAACAGGAACAGAAAAAGCCGTTCTTAACCTTACAAGCTAATAAGTCCTTAATCCCTAAAGCTATAATCATGCTTAAAATGAGCGCAAAGCTTTAAAACCGCGGTGTGAGTATTTTCGACTCATCAGCTGCCTCAAAACAGCTACAGAGCACAATTGTCCTTATATGGTGATTAAGAGATACAAGTATCATAAAGACTCAAAATTTTGCCAATAAAATTGTATTCAGATTTCAAATACGTTTCCAAGAAAAAATGGTTATTTTTGTGAAGTTTTGACTTTCAAACCGCTAATTTACTGTTTTTCGTCAATTTGCTCTAAAAAGGGTAGAGAAAAGTTTTGCAAAATCATAATTTCGTTATTTTCGGACTGAGAAGCTCACAAAGCAGCTCATATTGATCGCAAGCGTTAGACGAAGTTCGGAAAAAATGCCACAAGTTTATTCCGTTATATCAAATGTCTACAAGACTCAAAAACCAAAACAAATGATTTCAAAGATGGGGAGGGAGCTCATTAGGGCGTCACCGGTCGAGGCCAAAATAGAGACTAAAGAGTATCTGGGAAATCCGAGGAAACCATTCCTCTTCATTTTTTCCAAAGAATTCGAACAAAATAATTTTGAAAATTGTCGAAAATTTTTCAAATTTTTTTTTCAAAATTTTCCGAAATCCGAAGTTTTCCGGTTTTACAGCCGGTTTTCTAGTAACCGGCATCTATTTTGGTCATTTTAGACACCAGGGAGTTAAAATTTCGAAAAGTCCTAAGCAAGTTTTTGCTCCAAATTTACCAAGGAACACGATAGGAGTACTGAAAATTCTCAGTTTCGACATTTTTTCTGAGTCGAATCGACCGGTGACGCTCTAGACCTCATTAGGCAATTGTCGAATTTTGGCAAAATTGCAAGTAGATCTTGTTACGATACTTTACCTATTGGTGTTATGGTCAAAAATAATTTTTGATGTACTTTTTCGCAAGATTAAGAATAGATCTACAAATAAGCAGTTTTGGTAATTCTCATGAGCTCTTAGTTTTCAGTATAGTTCACCGAGAAAATGTCAAATGAAAGTCGCACCTTTCACGTTTGAGTACGTGGTGCATATTTCGACACTGTATAGTTGGAGGCCCAATATCGCCGAAAGTTTTTTGCAAACAAAAAAATTACGGGTATGGCAAAATTCGGCGATTTGACACATTTTCGGGGCATATATGAGAAACTCCGAAATAATTTTTGTTTAAATAAATGAAAAACGCGAAAAGGCGCTCGAAATGCAGTTATATGTCGAACATTTTTTGATTTTTATCTATAGTTTTACAAAGATTCGTAATGAAATTAATCACCAAAAATGTTAGAACTAAATACCACCGAAGGTAAATCGAATAAAACTTTGAAAAGACTAGATTGTGGAGATTCAATCCTGAAAATTGAATCATCATGACCTTAGTAAGTAATTTGAGATATACATCTAGAAAAAATCAACAATATTTAGCAAATTCGGCCCCGGGGGAAATAGCCCCCCCTAACATTCGCGATATTGGCACTTAAAGTATTTGAGGTACGTGAAAGAGTGTTGGTTTCGCCTGCGGCAATTTTTACGTCAGTAGGAACAGCGTCGCGACATAGTAGAACCCAGTGCTTATCAGGCACGGCGTCAGCAGCCAGCGGCAGGTGGGACTTGGTTTTGGATCAGATGGAGTTGGACCAGTATGACCGAAGTTGTGGAGGCAAACAACAGGAAGGTGAGCAGGTTGAACAGGAGTTGATCGAGTAAGAATCGAACCAGGAAGGATTCCAGCAGGATAAGGTTCTCCAAAGCCTTATTTTTGCCTTTTATCAAGTAAGGTGGTAAAAGCTTGAATGAAAATATCTACAAAATAGTTTCAGACGTGCAAACTTGTAGCGAGCTGAAGAGACCACCCATGGGGTAGATAGTAATTCTCAGAAATTTGTAATTTCGCCGAAAAATTGGAAATTTTGAATTTCATCGTAAAACCACTATTTCAATGTTTTTTGTCGAAGATTATCAGAAGTTTGAGCCTAAAAACTCACTTTTTTTATGAAAATATCTGTTTTGGCAAAAACTTCTAAGAATAAACATAGGATTTTATGTTTGTATCTACTCATTAAAATTTGGCACGGAAACGCTGAGCAAGACAGAATTTTACAAAAGTTGTCTTTATATTTGGAACAGTTGAAATTTCAATTTTCGCCCGAAATACATTTTCTGCGAATTACTATCTACCCACACCATGTAGGTGCATGAGGTTGTTCTAACCAAGTAACGCTTTGCTTTTTGGCGCGCAATTTAAGATGTGGAAGAGGGGAAAGACACCTACTAGGGTGTCTCTGACACGTTAAGTTAATATTAAGGCGCGAAGTTTAGTGCTAAAGATGGTGAAAAAGAAGACACCGGCCAGACAAATGCACTGGGGTGTCTCTAACGCATAAGCAATAGTCTTTAGTGATGCGGCGGAGTTAAGATTGAGGCGCCAAAATTAAGAATTAGGATGGTGAAAGAGACAACCCAGCAAATGCATTAAGTGTCTCTAAAACACGTAAACATAGTCGTTGGGCTTGCGGCGGGAAGTTTATAAATTAAAGGGCGCGAAAGTTAAGAGCTAAGATGAAGAAGAGACAACCCGTGCAAATACACTGTGTCTCTAACACTTTTATTTAGGCAGTTTGTCATGCACTGCCGGCGGTATGCATGCATTATAGTTTGATCATAATTATATGTTAAACCTAAAAGTACACGATAAGGATACAGAATGCAATTTAAATTGTAGAAATAAGTGGTGATACGACGAGTGATATTAAAATGTCAAACTTATATGATACACAGTAATTTATATAATTATAACTTATACTTTTGAAAGGATTGCCATTATAACATCATTTATTCCGCAAGACCTTTAATTTATCCCCACAATTACTATGTTCTGAAGGAATGCGGGACAATCCGTCGATAAATTCCAACGGGTTTCATTTATTTTTAGGGCATTGGAATTGAGACGAACAAAAGACTAGATGCGTCATTAACGCATTTTTGAATAAAGTCAAATTTTGGGCGAATCAGAGAGCGGCAGTTTTTCGAATGTTTTAAAATTTTGACTTTTCAAATTTTAAAGCAAAATTTGTAAACAGGGGGCCAAATCGCTTAAAATTTTTGCCAAAACGGCCATCACGGCGTTGGCGTCGAAATGCCGTCAAATGTCGAACAATTTTTCAAGTTCATAAAGTTTAACAGTCGTTCGAATAAAGTTGATCAACCAAAATACTTACGGTAGAATATGTACTCCCCATACGCCCTATCAAATAAAAGTTGAAAAGAGAAAATTTCGGAAATTAAAATCTCGAAAATGACGTCATTCAATGACGCTCAGAAAGTAATTGGTAAATAATCTGAAAAATTTTCTGGTGATATTCGCATTTTCGGCGATATTGGCACATTCGGCGATGATTGGCACGGAAGTATTTCAGCTAAAAATTGTGAGCTTGGCGTAGGTTTTTTGATCGATTTCGGCAAAATTCCGGCGATATCGCCGGCGATATCGCCCACTGTATTCAGTTATTTATAATATCAGTCGTTTTGACTTCAAAAAACTATTTAGGAAACGTTTTTGTCGTTTCAATAATCAACACCATTTTGCTATAGAACAAAAAAAACAATCTGATAAATATGAATAAAAAGTGTTTTTTCCAGATGAGATCCCGGAATAATTTTTGTTATTTTATAAACATTCGGCAACGTGTACAATTCTGAATTTCTCTCAAAGAAGATAACAACAGAAATACGGGCCAACAGCCATTTTAAGGTCAAAAAATGAGGAACTTTGAAGCAAAATTGCGAAAAAATTGTTGCTGGCTATTGGAAATTTGAAAAAAATTTAATATTAAATTTTCCCTAATCTCATGATTCAGATTGCACTTTTTTTCTTCATTTTGCTTACAAATTATATATTAATGTTCATGGTGAAAATAAAAAAAAAGTAAATGAAGAATTTTTTATTTTAGTTTCGTCATTTTGCTTGTGATTTCAGCAATTTCAGTGAGCTTAAAATGAAAACTTGAAAATAGCATCTATTAAAAGCTTCAAAGATATTGACTCATTTATCAATTTCAACTAGGTGCGCTCCGACCTAGATTTAATAACCCTTGAATTTTCCCATTTCAGGCGCGTGGGAAATTTCACATCGTTTTTGAATCTATGGTGTCAATTTCAAAATCAATAAAGACAAATTTAGTTTTACAAATTCAGGTCAAGTTGAAAATTAATTTAAAAAATCTAATGCGTTTAACATCGTGGACAAATTATATTTTCTGATTTGAAATAGTAATAAAAATTACAAAAATGTTTAGAAAACAACTTTTTTCACGTTGAAACTCGGAATACTTTTTATTTATAGACAAATTCGTGAAACGGTACACTTTGGATTTCGATAAAAAGTGAAAAAAAAAGAGTAAGGGTCGATAGCAATATAGTTGGTTAAATTGAATACCAGAAATCGATGCCGACTTATTAAATGTGTTTACGGTTAATGACTGTTTTGCATAAATTTAGACTGGGGGCGCTCTTGAAGCTGATTTTAAAACAACGAATTTGAACGTCAATCTCAATTTCAGTTTTTTTTTTGATATGGTGTCATTTAAGTAATAAAGGCCAAAAATTTTAATTTAGATCTAATTTTTTTTTTCAAATTTATCAGTTCAACATCAGTAAAAAATCACATTTTCTGATTTAAATCCAGAAAAGAGAATTCAAAAAAATGTTCAGAAACACACTTTTTTCACGGGATACTTATAATAATAAGTTTATTTATAGACATTCGTAAACATGTACACTTCTGCATTCCATAACAGTAAAACAACAAAGAGTTAGGGTCATAGCCATATAAAAAGTGGATAAAAAATGAATACCAGAAATCGCATGACGACCTGTTAAAAGTCTACAACTGCGATAATTTTAACTACTATTGATTTAGCATTGCATCGAATAAAAGAGTCTGAGGCACAAAAGCATTTCGCAAAATACAACGTAATAAATGAGCCAAACAAGCGACCGACTCGAATTCCATAATTTTCTTTTCTTCCAAAAAAAAGCAGCAAATATGAAAGACTCAAATCGTAAAAGAGTTACACGAAAATTGACAATTTTTGATCATTTATATGTTCCCGATCAATTGTTTTGGAAATTTAGAGTTCAAACAATAAAAATTAAAAATTCAACTTTCCAATCGCAAGCTTATGTTAGCAGTGGAGATTAAAAAGTTACGCTGGAAAAACATTTGCAAATCTTCATTGTACTATAGTATACCATGTAGATATATAGCATGTTAATCATCGAACTTGCAATTCCCTATATTATTCCATCGACTTTGGCCTTAACTCTCGGCGACCTGAAGCACTGCCAGGCCTGTTTTTGGGCAGAATAATTTTTCAGCAAAAAAATTTTGAAAAGAAAAACTTGAACGCAAAAAGATTTTTACACAGAAAACATTAACAGAAAAACCTCCGTTGTTATTAATTAATTTATCAGCTTTTTGAGAAATAATTTTAGAATTTAAAGGAATCAATGCAAATCAAATTTTTGAACTTTAAAAATATTCTTCAAACACTCAATATTCCTATTCACACTTTTGTTAATATCGGCCAATACTACTTAAAAACCACACTAAGTTTCCTAATCAGGGCCGGATATTAACAAAAAGTTGTGAATAGGGGGATACTAAGGATTAAATCTATAGCCTATGGATTATAGTTTTGGATAGAAAAAATTCAAGCTGAATAAAACAGGTTTGCAACATAAGAAGGCCAAATAAAATTCAAAATATTTGAAAATGCTAAATTTTGAACAAAACGGACATAATTTTTCTGGTCATTTCAGCACCATAAACTAAAAATACTCCGAAAATAGATCAAATCGAGCGGTCGATTTTCTTCTCCGTTTTTACCTTGTGACAAGTTTGTGAGCAATCTAACATTATAAATATGTTTGGGGTTTTCAAAGTTGTGCCCATTGTCGATTTTTTCTATGAATTTTAATTATTTATTGTGGAAAAATTATTTCTTATATAATCTTGATTGGAAAATTAAAATGTTTTGGGGAGAAAATACGTGAAGAATATTCAATTTAATCTCTGAATTCAAAATAACGTAATCATTACTATATATGGAAGACGCTCAAAATAAGCTTCCACAAAAATCCTAATTAAAAAAATGAAAATTATATTTTTATCATTTCACGTCGGCAGGCTCCACATTTGGACGCGCTGATGTGTCGAGAGCACCTTGTGATTTCAATAAACTGTGCCAAAGTTCCCATACCCCTTTATCACCTTTTTGGTTAGCATGCGTAGCCACCTACTCCTTTAACGTGTGATTTTACGTTTGTGGCTACGCATTCTAACCAAAAGGTGATAAAGGGATATTTCGTGAAAAGATCAATTCGACATAAACTTCCAACCCATTCGAGTCAACGAAATTCATGATCAGGGTACTTCCACAACTATAAAGACTCTCTTGGCATTTTTAAAAGATGAAAAAACAGAAACCAGCATTCTTTTTTACTGCCATAACTTCATAAAAATATTCTTCTACATTTATGAATTGACATCTTAAACGTTTCGGTCAGTACCATTTTTGAGAGGGAGACATATATAAATTTCATTAAAATTTCTGATCCAATTATTGCAGATATGTGGCAATTTCTCACCCGAGTAGAAGCTTTCGTGAAACATAATTGAACGCTGAGGTCGTGAAATTTTCGATTATAATTTTTTTCGAACAGATCAGCGTCAAATTCGAAAATATGGTGAACGTTTTGCAAAAAAATTCAAATTTCTAGATTCGATTGAGATATTTTTTTAATTCTAAATTTTATGCATTATTTTCGACGGGTGATATATCACCGTGATACATACCAATTCATTAATGAGAGTCAAGCTGCTTTTCAGACAGCTGCTGTTAATTCAGACCTGCTTTTCGTATTTTGAATTGCACATTACAGTATGTAAAAAAAATTTCCGAGACCAAAAGCTCCAATTTTCCTCGATGAAAGTAATTCTCCTGCCAATTAATAAGTTTTGATCCAGAGAATTCCTTGTTGGTCCGAACAATTTTTTACATACTGTAAATACGAGAATCTCGGGAACAGTCTTTACTGAAAAACCAAGGCTTTATTTTGAAGCTACTTTTGACAATTTTTTCAAATAGTTAGTAAACTAAACTTGATCCAAATTGGTTCGGCGACAAAGATTATCTAGATTTTAGCTATTGATTTCAGTTCAAGCTTACAACTGAGGACTCTTTCCTATAATGAACTTTTTAGAGTGTCAGCAAACCACTCTGCCATGGCATGCCACAGTGGCAATGAATCCACGCTGTCTGCAGACAACACCGAAAACATATCACTAACTTCTGAAAATATATAGGAATTAACAAGGAATTTTTTATAGATGTACAAATTGTACAGCTACAATGTACATTGTACACACAAGTTTTTACAATTATACGTAATCGGACACGGGCGAAGCCCTAAAGTTTTAGGAACTAGCCCCTACGATGACGATTACAGGAACACCCCTATTATGGAAACAACATACTGGAAAATCCATGCAATATGTACCTTAACACCTTTGGGTGATTTGAAGATGTAGTTGGGGGAGCCAATCCTTACACCCTGAGACCCCCTTCAGCCACTCAATGAGGCCGCTTCTCTTTCTTTTAGCCATACATCTAATCAAAATCACCCAAAAGGTGTTAAAGGGATATCAATGATTTCTTTGCTCACTCCCAACTAAAAATCGCAATGTAGATTATTTTTTTTGTCAGACCTCCGGTTACCGGTAATCCGAATATAAATTGTCGTGAATTTTCATTATAAAATTTAGAAAAAAATCGAAACTATTTTGTCTTAATGGCGTTCATCAAAAATAATGTTGAAGCCAGTAATATGTAGACACTCGTGATATAATAATAAGCAGACATAAAGAATTAACTCCGGCTAATTTAAAATAAAATAAATTTGGGCCATGGAGATTCGAACCTATCAAACGATTAGAGTTCTTTGTAAACATTCGGGGAATCCGATGTTAATCCACTTGAAAAATTTCCCCCATTGCATGGCCATTGATCTTTTTAGCTGGCATTGGCTTCAAAGAATCATAGGCATGGTTCTCGTACCGTAATCGGTTCGGTAGTCGTTAACGGATATTCATAAGACTTTACAGGGGAGGGACGCAATATCGCAGAAAGTTTTAGCCGAATATTTGGTGCTATCGGCAAATTCGGCGATAGGCACCCCCTTGTACTGGGGCCTATATAACGGGAATTATTTGCCCAAAAATCAGAGATATTAAGCAAATTCGGGATATGAGCCGGCAGATATTAAGCCCCCCACCACTGTTCGGAACAACGGGGGATGAGTTTTCAATCCAATCATATATTTTTTAAATCCCTGATCCCCGATTTTTTATAATTTTTTCTATCCCCAATCCTGTCCCGACCCGAGGAAAATGTTAAAACACTCGGATCCCAAATCAAATATCTCGACCCGGTCCCGACCAAATTTTCAACGTCAATACCGGATCCCATCCCGGTCCGCGGAACTAAAAAGAAAAAATTCAATCTCGATCTTTCGAACCGGGTCAAGATATCCCGACTCGGGTATCTCGATTCTGTTTTAGTACTACACTGTAATAAACTAAATACTACTCTTTCAAGTATTTTATAGTCTTAATCAAGCCACTTTTTTCCAGCTCGATTGATCATCAAGAGTTCATGGCTTCACGCAATAGTTTGGTTTGCAACTGTAATATTACAACTTGAATAAAATCTCAACAGACCATTAGTATGATTATGGAAATAATAAAATGAATAATATCACGCATTTTATTTAATATTTATTAAAATTGCTTTTAAAGATTAAACTCAGCAGTTTATGTTGCATAAAAAGAGTTATAAAAATAAATGTTGTGGTTTTAACAAGGAATATAATGTTATATTAGCTCGTACGACTATTTGATTGGCTTTAGGTCGGGATATAAAAGTTAATTTGACTCTAAAATTCTCGGTTTTAGTGAAATTGAGCAAAAAACACATTTTGTAGACTGTGTCACAGTCACTGTGATCAATTTCCCAGCATATCGAAACCAATGATAGTGCATCAAAAAACGAAAGTAAATTAAAATAAAATTTTTAGGAATCAAGAAGAAAACTTGTTTTCGAAAAAGCCAGACAAACTTTTAGCATCGATCTTCGTAAGGGGTCGATGTTGACTATAAAATATTTTGACAGATACGGAATATATACTATTCCGAATAAGTAGATCAAAAATGCCTAGGTAAAATCACAACCAATTACAAGGAACCAAATTACAGGTAAAACTACAAACCAAATACAAACGAGAGTGGAGACGGCCAACCAAACCCAATCAAATCCCTGAATTGAACACACAATGGTTTGTATTTTTACCTAGGCATTGGATTACAGTACCGGAATAGGATATGCTCTTGACGAAAACTTTATTACCGGCTTAATACATTTTTCAATACCCATCAAAGTATGTTTCCATAATCCAGGCAACTTTTGTAATTACAGAATTTTCGAATTAATTGTTTAAGAAAAGTTCCGGAGTTCGAAATAAATTTTTCGAATTCGCAAACTATGAGAAATTTGAAAAAAGTTCCGAAAATTATCAAATGCCTTATTTTTTTGTTCAAATTTATTTTTCAATATTCTTTCAGTCGAACGAAAAACACTCTTCAAACTGGGAACTTTGACTTTTTCAACGTGGGTGACCACATATTCATACATGTATGCTATTTGAAAATTTATATGAATGGTTTTGTGATTTTGTTAGAAATAATTGGAAATATACGAAATTCCTTTCCTCATTTCTTGTTTCAAAAATTTTCAAAATTTATTTTCTGAATCATCAGCTTTAGAAAATTGAGAAAATGCCACCTTAACTTATTCAAATACAGACAAGACGATGTCATACAAGACAAGTATGTCCTCGTTTGTTTCTTGCGCTTGTTATAACTCGATATAAATTTTGCAACGAAACTACGGTTTGGGAGAAATACATATCAAATAACCCTTGGGTATACATAATTATAAATAATTATATCCACTGATAACCTGATCCATATTATTTGGCAAGATCTACTCACATAGGAATTTCAAATTTCGCGATAAACAAACACTTAAGTAGGAACTATCGCACCACACGCGAATCTGAGAGAGAGAGATTCGATGTTGCGTTTATTTCATGAAAAACAGATACCTTTCGAGTGCTAAAAATTTAAATTTTTGTTTTTTTCAAAATTTGAAAATTTTCTATGTGACGTAGAATTGTATAAACAAATTAAATAAATTTTTAAACGGATTTTTACAGTTACTTTATTAATTAAATCAATGATAAATAAATGTTACTTAATTTAGACCACCTTCATAGCAACGCGCGGTTTCAGTGTTTTTCAAAAGATGATTGATAAAAGTTGAAATAATCGATCTGAAAATAAGATCATAGGAAGTAAGCTCAAAGTGACAACTTTCGTCTGAACGTGTTTTCCGAAATTAGGAAACTGGCAAAAAGTTCCCATCAGAGAAAAAAATGAAAAAGTGCAAATCTGTCAAACTGCACCGACACTTTAAAGCCCTTTTAAGCTTAACTGATGCATATAGTGTAATCAAAATATTAAATCCGTAACTTCTAGCTAGATTGATTATCAATATTTAGATAAAAATGGTAGTTAACAAATTTGTCGTCAAGCGTTTGTTGAGATACCCTTATCACACTGTTGTGCCAATCCTGGCCCTAATTAGCCTAACGTAGTGTGTTGAAGTAGTAGAGACGGAAATTGGCACACAAGTTGTGATAAGGTGAATGATAATTACAATTACGCTATATATATAGTATTATGATACTTTATCGATAACGAAGGCCACCTCGCACATATCAGAACTTTTACCAACAGTTGTAATAATCGGCTTTGAAACGACTAACCCAATTGAGTTTCTATTTAGCTTAGCACAACTTAATAGGAGCAGAATTAAATTTTAAAAAATGGTCCCGAATCTGACATCGTTTTCCAATCTTTAACATAACATGATAATTAAACAATTTCATGAAATCTCAGAAAAAATCAAAAATGGTCCGATTGAACCAAAGTGTTAATTTATTTTTATTATTCACTGAAATATTTTGCCTTAGTTTTTTGAGCTATCTAAGAACTTTAATCGGATAAGTCGATTTTGTATTTTTAGTATTTGATATTTACAAACAAAGAAACGAATCGGTAGATTTGGTTCAACACTATTTATTAAGTAAATAAACACAAATTAAAAACAATTTTCATTACAAACCGTAAAAGTTAGAAAAAGGGATGTCCGTTTGAATCAAAAAATGCATTTTTTCGAAATAAATCATCATTTTTTGGATGAAATTATGATTNAAATGAAAAACGCGAAGGCGCTCGAAATGAAGTTATATGTCGAACAATTTTTGATTTTTATATATAGTTTTACAATAGATTCGTATGAAATTAATCACCAAAATGTGTAGAACTAAATACTCCACCGAAGGTAATCGAATAAAATTTGAAAAGACTAGATTTGGGAGATTCAATCCTGAAATTGACATCATTCATGACGCTTAGTAAGTAATTTGAGATATACATCTAGAAAAAATCAACATATTAGCAAATTCGGCGATATTGCCACATTCCGCGATATTGGCACTTAAAGTATTTGAGGTACGTGAAAGAGTGTTGGTTTCGCCTGCGGCAATGACGTCAGTAGGAACAGCGGTCGCGACTATAGTAGAACCAGTGGCTTATTCGGCAAAGGCGTCAGCAGCAGCGGCAGGTGACTTGTTTTGGATCAGATGGAGTTGGACCAGTATGACCAATTTGTAGGAGGCAAACCAGGAGGTGAGCAGGTTGAACCAGGAGTTGATCGAGTAGAGGAAGTCGAACCAGGATAGGATTCCAGCAGGATAAGGTTCTCCAAAGCCTTATTTTTGCCTTTTATCAAGTAAGGTGGTAAATCTTGATGAAAATATCTTACAAAAGTAGTTTCAGACGTGCAAACTGTACGAGGCTGAAGAGACACCCATGGGGTAGATAGTAATTCGCAGAAATTGTAATTCGCCGAAAAATCGGAAATTTTGAATTTCATCGTAAAACCCAATATTTCATGTTTTTATGTCGAAGATTATAGAAGTTGAGCCTAAAAACTCACTTTTTATGAAAATAGTGCTGTTTTGGCAAAAACTTCTAGAATAAACTATTGGGATTTTATGTTTTGTATCTTACTATATTAAAATTTGGCACTGGAAACGCTGAGCAGACAGAATTTTTACAAAAAGTTGTCTTTATATTTGAAAAGTTGAAATTTTCAATTTTTCGACGAATTACATTTTCTGCGAATTACTATCTACCCACACCCATGTAGGTGCATGAGTTGTCTCTAACCAAGTACGCTTTGCTTTTTGGCGCGCAATTTTTAAGATGTGGAAGAGGGGGAAGAGACACCTATAGGGTGTCTCTGACACGTTAAGTTAATATTTAAGGCGCGAAAGTTTAGTGCTAAGATGGTGAAGAGACAACCCA
>SCLH01001165.1:253199-263377 GCA_004367855.1 Oikopleura vanhoeffeni | reverse complement strand
CAGACAGCTAGCGGGCAAATTTGAGGTCTAATCAATCTGAGACTCCTTGTTATTTTGTTTGCCGATACAGTCTGGTTCAAAAAATTCGTCGAAATATCATTGTAAACGGTATCCCCCTCACTGTTTCTTAGAGTAATTAAATGAAAACTGGAAATTATTAAATGTAAAATTTGCGTATAATTTTATGACTTTGAATAACTACAATGTCACTAAAAAAATTAATCAGTCACCATTGAAAATATTTTCGGGACATATTACAAGCTGGAATAAACAATTATTCTCAAATTTAGAAAGACGATATGAGACTTCTTTTCTTATGCTTCACGCCTTTTTTGTTTCAAGATGCAGGTTTGTGAAAATATTTATTAAGTTGTTGAAATGAATTAAAAATTTTGAGCTTTTGGCCAAAAGTGTTGCCCATTGCCCTCATAACCAGATTATTTTCATAAAAATCAAAAAATTCTTAAATAGCGACCAATTTTATTGACGCATCTGAGATACGGTATCTCTTAAAAAATTTGTTTGAATGTGCAAAATTGGAAATTTCCTCTCCAAATTCTCCAGGATGTTGCTCATGGTCCTCAGAGTTCTGAATATTATCGAAAATGATCCCTACTGCGCTTTTCCACCAGTAGGCGTAACTATGAGCCAGTGTCCAATCAGAATACTCGATTGTCGACTTAATTGAAGAATCCCTCTATTTCATTGGTCACTTACGCGTACTGGTGTCAAAGGCGCAGTAGGGATCATTTTCGATATAATACGCTGAAAAGTGTTGCCAATTGCCAACAATAACTATACATAAGTGACTGCATGTCATCACTAACGTAACTTTATTTTCAGCAGGATTTCCTTTGAAACCTCAAGCCATTTTTCATCAGAACCAGATTTTTGAACATATTTGCCACTTATCCCTCCCTAGCGGCTAGAGCCTTGCTTGCAAATTTTCATGGAGTGATTTTCAAATCGTTGGTTGAATTAGGAAAGAAGGCTCTAGCCGCTAGGGGGGGATAGTTTTTTCGGCAAAAATCGACCACTTAGGGTTGATTTTCTACATATACTGGTTTGTGTAAAATTTTATTGCGCGTCTTTTGATAACTGAATTTTTTTTTTTCTCGAAATCCAATTTTTTTCAAAAAAATTATATATTTAGTTCGAAAAATGTAT
The DNA here is from genome assembly GCA_004367855.1 of Oikopleura vanhoeffeni. Taxonomy (NCBI): domain Eukaryota; kingdom Metazoa; phylum Chordata; class Appendicularia; order Copelata; family Oikopleuridae; genus Oikopleura; species Oikopleura vanhoeffeni. The sequence goes on along the minus strand of SCLH01001165.1, from coordinate 262,210 downwards.
TTTTGGCCAAAATAGGTTTTTTTTTGGCTCCCAAACTCGTAACACGCCTTGTACATCTGAGATTTTATATGAATGAAAGATACATCAATTCCAGTAATGATTAATGTAGTCACTAAGAGTTTTTTACCCTTTTTTTTTGAAATTTCGGTTTAAAAATTTTTCCCAATTTCAAAAAATTTGGTTGAAAAAAAAATTCGAAAAAAAAATATTTTGCGAGCGTTTCAGGCAATTTAAGAAAAAAGGAAAAAATTTTTGTTGAAAATTTCCAAAAATTTCCAAAAATTTCCAAAAAAGGAAAAAAAATGTTTGAAAATTTCCAAAAATTTTTTCATAATTTTTTTTTCCATTTCGACTTATAATATTCACCTCCAAGAAGTTTCAGAAAAATCCATCTATTATTTCTATAAGTCCAAATTAATGGTGGACACGCTAGTCATAACTTACCTTTTATTATTGCTCAAAATGAAACCGAGTTCTCACAAGAAAATTAAACTACCTCAGAATTTTTAAATCTGAATTTGATTAAACAGGAAAAAAAAGTACTGACTATGACTTAGTTATATCGTAAATATTAACTGAATGATCCTCTCTTTAATTGTAATTGCTAAGATTTAGCGGCAAGTAAGGGATAATTTTTATCGTCGGAAACGTTGTATCTCATAGATTAAATGACTTTCACGCACAAAACAGAAAAAATCGTCGATTCGAACTTAAGCTTCGTTCCAAAAGCGATTAACCCTCTTCGACCCAAAACACCATTCGGGGACGGTAGTTTGAGCCCTTATTACGGGATAAATAAAAGTGTTTGCAACTTCCCTGTTCTTCAGTCCTCGAGATTAAAGATAGACTCAAATTTTAATGGTATTCAATTTACATTTTGACTTTATAAACTCCTTCGAATAGTGACATTTACAAAGTGATCAACCTACGCATGATTCAACCTACGCATGTGTCATTGTGAAAAAGTGAGAGACGTCAGAACAAAAATTAATAATGGAGGAGATTCAGAATTCAATTTTTCTAAATTGTGACTTTCTCAGAAATAACCTGCAATTTTCGGTCTTCAATCTACAGGTTTTTTCCGAAAATAACAATTTACTGAAAAAAGTCAGAACAAAAATTTAAAAAAGATCAGATTTCGAAAACATTTTCCAACAAAGTGACTTCCTCAGTAGTATCCTGCAATTTTTGATCTCTAATCTACAGGTGTTTTTCGAAATAGCTCTCGGTGTGAGGAGGGTTAACAGTAAAGCCGTGGTTTAAAATTGTGCTTAGTTTTCAACTGATAGACATGTATAAGTGAAAGTTGAACTAATTTTCTTTGATTTTATCCAGAAATTCAAACGCCAGCGAAAAGTTTATTTGAGAGTTAAAGTTAAAATTTTTATTTAAAATTTTTTTAAACAGAACTAGCTTAATAATCGTACAAGAAATCAATGAGTTAAATTTTATAGACAGAATGGTATAAAACGACAAAAAATTGAATTTATTTCATATAAGACAGTCAAAAATGCACTAAAAAGACTTTTCCTCATACATTTAGATTATTTTTTTAATGTCACTTGCACTTCGCCTTCCATAACCCTTATTCACACTTTTGTAAATATTCTGGCCCTACTACTTAAAAACACACTACCTTTCCTAATAAGGGCCGGGATATTTACAAAAGGGTGAATAAGGGATATATAAAAGCGCAAAAATAAGGCGGAATAGCTTTTTTTTAGCTTGGTTTGTTTTTCTCTTTATGTTTATTTCAAGCGACTTCAACCAGTTGGTCCAACTGGTCCAGTTCTGCACAAAAGACTGAACTAACAACTGAACCAACATCGACCATTAATACGAAAGGTATGAACTTCATTTTATTTTGAAAATCAGCACATTAATAATTTCAATAGATCGCTTGCGAAACATTTAAAGATTTTATTCTTTATTTTGATTTATTTAACTCTCAGAATTGCAGACTATTTTCGAAGCCATAAAAACATATGGGCACGCGTGACCATGCTGTTTAAATCAAGCTGTTTAAATCCTCCCAATTATCATGGCGTTTGAAACATATCAGTTAAGACGTTGGTACAATGTCAATTGAGGAATGTGTTCTGCGTGGTTCGAGAAAGTTATTTTTTGTATCACTAGCGCTGCGCGCAGCTGCGGCCGATGTTGCATCAATTTGGCGCACTTCCCACAATAAGTATTGTACAACACTAAGATTGTACCTGTTGAGATACGAACGGATTGCGCGTAGGCGGCGCCCTATAAAATATTATTACATTTTTGAATTCTAGATATTGGCACTAGATTATATTTAAAAAAAATACATATTTCATCCTGTAAAAACTTTTTCTCACATAATTATTTTAGTTGTTGATTGTGGCTTTTATGTCTGCGAACCCGCTACTTGTGGCGGTGAAGACTTCTGTGCACAAGAATTGCTTGAACGGAGTTTTTGTGGAGACGAGGGCTTGCCCTGAAGACGAAGAATTCAAACTGGTGGAAACTGTCCACTTTTGGCTTGTGGTGAATTAGGGGGTGGTCGTCGCATTTTAGAAGGGTTTTTCGAATAGCCAATTGTCGCACACAAGTACAAATCGTTGTACCAACTTTTACCTCTCTTTGATATATTTAAAACAAAAATCTTTGCATCCTAAAAAACAATTCAAATTAACGGATGGCTCGTCAAATCAGAAACGTGCTTACAAAAGTGACGGAATTTTTTTTTTCAAAATGTATCTCCTCCCTGAGTTTTCAAGGTTCACAATGATTCATGTTTTAAATTACCGGACAGAACGTGAGCAGACCCCCCAAGTTGAGTTTTGGACAAATTCCTTTGATTTGGCTTCAGAATCACCAAAAAAAACAGTATTTGACCCCTAGTTAACTAGAGCAAAATACAGTTTTTTGGTGATTCTGAGGCCAAAATCAAAGAATTGTCCAAAAAACTCAACTTGGGGGTCTGCTCAGTTCTGTCCGGTTAATTAAAAACATGAATCTTGTTGAACCTTGAAAACTCAGGGAGGAGATAATTTTTGAAAAAAATAATTCCGTCACCTTTGTAAGGCACGTTTCTGATTGACGACCATCCGTTAATTTGAATTGTTTTTAGGATGCAAGATTTTTGTTTAAAATATATCAAAGAGAGAAGGTAAGGTTGGTCTGACGATTTGTTAACTTTTGCGACAATTGGCTATTAAAAACCCTTAAAATGCGACGACCACCCTCTTAAACATTGTTTTTTTTGCAATTCATTAAAACAAAATATCCGACGAACAATTCGAATTTTACAAAGTTATGATAATTATTGTTAAAAAACGTATTTGGAAAAAATGGAAATAAGATATAGATCTCTCGAATGCGCTCGGGAAGCGAGATCCAAATGTGACTAAATTAAGCAATACAGAGTCAGCCACGGCTAATCATCTCATCGCATTGAGCATCATTTAAATCGGACTTCTCCACCGCAGACGGGTGGTGATCCATATCCTGCTCAGAGGGAGTGAACACAAATCTCAGGAGAGCGATATCAGTGTGGTTATTTTCTAGTCTAGTACATTCTCGAGTTTTTTGTGTTCACTCTGTCTGAACAAGATATCAGCCTAATAATTTCACCTTATAATGATTTGACGAGAACTGTTATGAGTAACTTATGACTCATAACTTTTAAGTTATGACTCATTCAATAATAATTTTGTTTAGTTGAAGATTGTACAATAACAGAAGATGATGTTTGTTCGGTTACATGTGGAGGAGGGCTAAAAACTTGCACGAGAACTTGTCTTAATGGTGCATTTGGCGCTGGCGATGCTTGTTTGGCCGAAGAAGAATTCAAAACAGAAGTTTGTGAAGAAAAAGATTGTCGTGAGTATACAAATTTAATTAATTAATTTTTTGAATTTTATTTTTTTGCCACAAATATTAAAAATACTGGCGAACGGGCGGCTGGGCCATCGATAACTGCGGTCGTACCCGAGTTAATTAATCAATATTTGTAGGCCATGATTGTACATTACCTGAGTGTCCAACTGATAACTGTAAAGAATTGTCTGTTCAATGTTTCGTACAAAAACCAGTTGACAATGGATTTGTTGGCGAAACTGAAAATTGGACAAAAACAAAATTTTGTCCAGCTGTAGCATGTGGTGAGATTAAGTAAATTTAAGAAGTTTGGTCTTTAAATCACAATGCTCTCATTAAGGATGTGCAACACACACAGTATGTGTTTTTTATTCCGGAAGTGGAAAACCGCTTTGAAGCCAATTGTTACCAATAAAAAAATGGTAACTAGGTGGATTATATTTTGAAAGCTGAGTTTTCTTCGATAGCGACTCGCTCTTAGCGAGGGTTTGAAAAAATAATGGGCTCAGTTGCCATTTTTAATAAGCGGGAATTGGCCTCAAAGCCGTTTGCCATTTCCGGAGTAAAAACACATACAGTATGCACATAAGAATGAATTTTAAAAAACGCCAAAATTGTATGATCAATGATCATACAATTTTGGCGTTTTTCATGATCATTGATCATGTAATCTTTTTAAAAGATTAATACAATATGAGACTGTCTATCAGACTATGTCACATACATTATGAGAAATCACCCTTCACGGAAGCCTTGCTTTTTTACTTGTTTGAGCAATTCAAATAAACTGAATACAACATTTTTTGAACTTACTCGATACTCGATTACAGGTGAAATTGAATTATTTTTCCTTATCTGCAATAAACTATGATGGATTGAAAAAATCTAAATTAATCTATAAATTAAACGGAAAATAAAAAATGCAAATAAATTTTAATCCCTGAGATACACAGTATCATACACTCCCCTAACTGACTGACAAGAATATATAAAGAACATAACATCAGCTCTGATTGGCTAAATCGGTAAACCGATAGGAATCATATTAGCGCCCATGACGTCACCTTTGGAGATACTTCTCTCTTTTATTTTAGGGAAACCGTACAACGGACGCTTTTCAGTCATCTCTATGATGTTGAAAAAACAAGTAGTTTTCTCTAAAATAACTTTATTTGTTTAGGAAAGTCCAAAACATTCTCTTCGACTTTATAACCACCATTCATGGTGAATAAACTTTTTACTGGGTATATACACCTACAATATAACATCAAAATTATGATTTACAATCGAGGCAACTTTTGTAACTTTTGAATTTTCAAATTATTGCTTTTTTACACAATTTTGAGTTCAAATTTAACTTTTCGAATTTGTCAAATTTTGAGTTATTTTTGAAAAAAGTTCCGAATATTATGAAAAATTTTTATTATTTTTTGTCTTATTTTTTTTGAAATTATTTGTTTGGAATCAACGAGAAGAACTTTACAAAATTACAAGTTTTATTTTTCGAGAGACATTTTTTTGGGATTTTTTGGTCGAAAATATTTTAAAAGTTTTCCTCATTTTTTGTCCAAAAAATTTTCAAACTATATTTTTCTGAATTAACCGGCTAAAAATGTTGAGAATGCTACTTTTTATTTTGGGAGAAATCCATTGAAGCCCTCTTTTATCAAGAATTGAGAAAAACTATTTCCCCGGATCTTGCCAAATTGGACTTCCGACCCCCGTTTAAAATTTGGCTTGTTCACCTCATGAAAAACAATATTTCTTTCGATGTGCTAAACTTTCGGTTTTTTCGACTTTCTTCAAAATTTTCAATTTTGACGTAGAAATCGTATAAAAAGAAATTCTTCAGTGTTTTTCCAAAAGACGATTTATAAAGTAAAAATAATCAATCTGAAAAAATTCAGATTATACGAAATGAGCTCAACAGTAGCAACTTTCATTTGGAATAGTTTTTATCCCAAAATTCTGTGGTGGCAATCTGAAGTGTGAAAAAGTTAACCACCAAGAGAAAGAAAATTGAAAAAGTGAAAATCTATCAAATAGCACCGAGGCCCTTAAAACGGTTTCAGTGACAGCAATGAATCGTTTTTTTGTTATAAAAACAAAACCGTGACACTCGGTTTAAGCTTCATATTCAAATTTTTCAACAAAATTGATTTTAATCAAATAATATCAATTTATCTAAAATATATCTTGTAACAAGATTCTTGTAACAGGTTCTTGTTGTTTAAAAAATAATGATTCATTTTATTAAGTGACGATAACTACAGAGTTAAGTGCTGACTCAAATGTAGCCATAATTGCCGGATCTATTTCTGGCATTTATCGCTATTATGCCGCATGTATAATCGGGATAGTCCTTTTATTGCCAGAAAAGAAAAACCGGTTATAAAGGAACACCGCTTGTGACAGACACATTAATATTATTGATTAATTCTAAAATTTTAACCACTTTCAACATCACGTTTTTAGTAAAATTTGGGAAATTATCTCAATTCAATTTTAAAATACATTTTAAATTAATATCTTGTTGTTATAAGATATAACTTAAATAAGTTTATATTACCTTTTTCACATTTGGTTACACCTGTTTGATGTACTTTTCTTTGTCGTTTGATGATTGTTCGGAAAGAAAAGTATAATAACTCCCAAATTTGTATGGATGTTTAGGACACGATTAATATGGGGCGGGAAACCCCAAACCCCCTAAGTGTGCTTCTATGTGGGCTTCGCCCACGTTAAGGGGGAGACGCCCCTAAAACCCCCAAAATTGTAATGGATGTTTAGGACACCGATTATATGGGGGGAAACCCCCCCCCAACACCCTCCCTAAGTGTGGTTCTATGTGGGCTCGCGACACGTTAGGGGGAGACCCCTAAAACCCCCACAATTGTATGGATGTTTAGGCACACGATTATATGGGGGGGGAAACCCCCCAAACCCCCCTAAGTGTGTTCTATGTGGGCTTGCCAACGTAGGGGGAGACCCCTAAAACCCCCCCAAATGTATGGCATGTTTAGGACACGATTATATGGGGGGAAAACCCCCAAACCCCCTAAGTGTGCTTCTATGTGGGCTTCGCCCAACGTAGGGGGAGACCCCCTAAACCCCCCAAGTCTGGATGTTAGGACAACGATTATATGGGGGGGAAACCCCCCAAACCCCCCTAAGTGCTGTTCTATGTGGGCTTCGCCCACGTAGGGGGAGACCCCCTAAACCCCCAAATGTATGGATTTTGACACGATTCAAATGGGGAAACCCCCAAACCCCCCTAAGTGTGTTCTATGTTGGGCTTCGCCCACGTTAGGGGGAGACCCCCTAAAACCCCCCCAAATGGTATGGTTGTTTAGGACACGATTATCTGGGGGCAAACCCCCCAAACCCCCCTAAGTGTGTTATATCTTGTTGTTTAAAAAATAATGATTCATTTTATTAAGTGACGATCACTACAGAGTTTACTGTAGCCATAATTGCCGGATCTATTTCTGCGTCTATCGCTATTATTGTCGCATGTATAATCGGGATACTCTTTTATTGCAGAAAGAAAAAACCGGTTATAAGGAACACGCTTGTGACAAAACATTGATATTATTTGATAATTCTAAAATTTACCACTTCATCACGTTTTATATAAATTTGGGAATTATCTCAATTCAATTTTAAATAAATTTAAATTAATATCTTGTTAGTTATAAGATATAACTTCAAATAAGTTTATATTACCTTTTTTTCACATTTGTTAACCTTGTTTGATGTTATTTCTTTGTCGTTGATATGAAAGTTTTCATGCATAAAATTGAAGCGGGAAAAAGTTTAATGAAAAAATTTGATGAAGCGTGAAAAGAAACTATAATAACTCCAAAAATTACTATGAAAATCCCGACGATAATGTTTATGAAAATCCCGACGATAATGTTTATGAAAATCCCGACGATAATGTTTTTGAAAATCCAAACGATGTTTATCAGCATTCTGATGAAAATTATGAGATACAGGAGATCCCAAACGATAGAGACGAGAATAATATTACGAATTTACGAAACTACCGAAAATAATTAATTTGAGTTTTTTGTTTTCAATAAATAAATAAACCTTCAGTAAATTTGTTGAGGTGGAATAATATTTCAATTTGTCGATCATACATACAGCCTGAGTTTTTACATTAACGGCGTTTTTTTATTCCGCGAAAATACTCGATGTTGATCGGTGAATATTCGGAATAAATGTATCTGATTGGTTCATAGAATCCGAATAAAATAACGCCTTAAATGAGAAAACTTAGGTTGTTTTTGTATGAATAAAGGTGGTTCCCTGCGTCATTTTTAACAATCATTTTTGATCATTATAAGAATTTCCTAAGATTTGTTTTTTATGCAAAACTTAGTAATTCAAATAATTTTATATCGAATGGTGGTTATTTCAAAGTTGGCGGAATGAAAAAATGTGTCCAAAACAATTTTATGATTTATATAAGAACATGTATGGTTCATAAAGTATGGATCATTTAACCCGAAGGAGGACCAGGGTGAATGTATTCTTTATTCTATTTTCGAAATATATTTTCACACTTGTCAATCATCAGTTCTTGACACTTTCTCTCACTTTTCTCAAAACTTGAAGTTTCCGGAAAACCATATGACAAAAAGACGCTTTTGGCATATCCCTTTGTCACCTTTTGGTTAGAATGCGTAGCCACAACGTTAAAATCACACGTTAAAAGGAGTAGTGGCTACGCATTCTAACCAAAAGGTGATAAAGGGATATGAAATTTCCGGTATACAGAGGGTGAGACCAATGGGTACGGTATAAGTGAACACGACCGTCTTATTAGATAGATACGTACGAAGATACTGTATCTTAGAACTTTGAAATAAATATATTTTTTTCTCTATAAAGCCGTGTAGCATTAATTGCAAAGTATTAGCAAAAATATCTCACACTTATTTTGAAATCGAAACAGTGAACTTTAAGGGGTTGCAGATTGGTGCATTTTTCAAACTGTTTCAAAAAGTGTTTTTTCTTGCTAGCGTTAATATTTTTAATTTTTTTGAATGACTGTAAAAGTATAAAAACAACTTTTCAACTCACCCATTTTCAACTCAACTCGATGTTAGATTTTGTTTTAAAGAACGATATTAATCTTCAGAGTCGGTGAA
>SCLH01001165.1:224417-245172 GCA_004367855.1 Oikopleura vanhoeffeni | reverse complement strand
ACCAGAATTTAACAATCTACTTCCTAAGGGGATATGAATGAAAGCAGAGAACGTCAAAAATAAGAAGCTGATTTTTTGACAAAATTTGTAGAATTTGATAAAATGGTGTCATATTTCAATTTTTAAATTAAGAAATATTTTTGTTACGTTAAAAGGATCAAATTACAAAGAGATTTAGAGAACTGGTGTCATATTTTAATTTGATAAATAAAAAACAATGTTGTTAACTAAAAATTTGTTTAATTAACACAGAGTTAAATAAAAATATTATTTTTTGAAATTGTTATTTGACACCAGTAACTGTGGTCAATTTTTTTTTATGGGTTTTTCAAATTTGAAAATATATTTTTGTAGCATTTTACTTCAAACTTTTCAACGAATAAATAATTTAAAGTCAGACCTAGTTGTAGCGCAGAAAGAAAAGACAGTTACATAGATGTGCTATATATCATTCACAGTCGGCCTACGTATGCGCCAGGGAGTTAAAACATTGGCAAGATATTTTCAACTGAATTGAAGATTCTAAAATTCAGCATTTAAAACACAAAACGATGTATCACATCATCAAATTCTAATAATCATGAGAAAAATTGTTTGATGTAGAATTTGATAATAATGACGGCAACCTTCTTAAAAATGACCTTATGTCAAGCTGGTGCATAAAATCCCGATGGCAACAAGGTCACGCAGAAAATACTTTTGTCAAAATTGGCCAAAACAGCTCTATTTTGAGTTAACCTCGGGGCCTTAGGCCGCAAAATCGGGGTCAAATATTTAATTCGTGACACGTTTAGAACCTCAGCTGAAAATCCTTCGAATTTAAGGGTGTTAAAAGATACTCTGGAGCAAAATCTCTAACCAAAATTATGAAATTATTCCTCGGACGAGAAACAATTGCTGGGTATCATAAGTAGGGGATCATCCGAAAAATTCAGAGTTCGAAAGAATTCATCATACTTACAAATTCGGTTTTGTTACGGGAAATGAAAATGATAAATATTCAATTGTTTCGGACGTTAAATACTTGAAAATTCATTCTTTATCATTAAAGAAAAAAGGTCAAGTTTCTTCCCGTTATTTTTTTGCTTGCTGGCGGTTCCTGCAAGTGCCTCTCTATTTTATCATATCGATGTGTACTTATAAAATTTCATAAAAACTCGAATAATCAAAAACTTGGAAGATCTTTAGGGCGATGTCAAAATATTTGTTTTTACCAAATTTGAATACTCCATCGAACTGACATAAAATTGTAAAGAATATCATGGGCTATAATTTATAGGCTATAAAATATGTGTTCTAAATCAATTTTTGAATTTGAATGTATAAATGAGTCCAATGAGGATGAGGATCATTTTATAGCCCCTGGTCAAATTTCAAAATTTCTTGAAAAGGGTGATTTTTATTATTTGAAATGCACATATCTTCAAAAATGCTTAGAAAAATAAAATAAAGGTTAGTTTGTTGATATCAGAAAATTAGGGAGAACACGCTTATAGTTATTTTTTACAATTTTCATAAACTCAATTATTGACCAATCAGATGACAAGTTTTTTTCGAAAATTTTGAAATATTAAAGTGAGAAATTTTGTCTCTTCAAAATTTTGTACAAAATATACTCTTTTAATTTTTTCATAGTAACTTTTATATAAATGATCAATTTGCTGTAACACTCTATCCAATCATCTTTATTTTTGATTAAAATTAATATTCTTTGAATTAACCCGAAAATTTATCGAAAAAAAGTAACAATTTCATATTTGAAACCATTTGGTACTTCAAACGTCAAAAAAAAACTAGACTTAATTTCAATTGGCACCTCCTTAATTCAAAATTTAGCTTTTTAGCAGGTACGAGACCATAATTTACCAATTCTGTGGCAAAAACGTCCATTTAAATTATGTTTAAAATTTGGAGTATTAAAACAAGTAGCTTAAAAGGTGTGGTCGAAATGAGTCACATACCTCCCCGGGCGCTTGAGAGTTAAACCTCATTTTAAAACAGAGAACTCTAATTTCGATTTTTTAGTAAATTAAATTACGTTTACGATCATGCACACTTAGACACTATTTAATTCCTTATCTTCTATAGTCTATAGACTATAGATACATTATCTCATATTTAAATTATTTGTATTTGATGAATTATCATAAATTACGAGAATAAATTATGTTCAAAAAAGCAACAATAACCACTCAGAGATCATGAAAATTTGACCTTCAGATCATTTATTTCAAAAATTTTAAGTCTGATCATAAAAATTGAAAGAGTCTTAAAATGACTAAAGAAAAAATCTTTATTAGACAATTTGAAATAAGAAATTTTCAAAGTCAAAAATGAGAATTTTTGTATGCTGTAGAATTTTTTTGATTTTTTAATTTAAAAAAAAATTGGTTTAAAGGCCTCCCTTTGATGGGAGTGAAAATGCCGTTATCAAAAATCTAATCAGCTGACTTGACAGCGAAGGGTTTTCTCTAGAAGGGTTTTTATTTGCACCGTTATCGAATGTATCGGCTGGTCAAAATTTACCAGTGAAGTACAACTTACCGGAAGTGATATGTCAATCATTTGGATTTATCAAAATATGCGCAATCATCGGTTTTCTGGAGGTGGTATTATTAACTAGATGTCTTGCGCTTGTGACGAATTTATATTTTGGGTGAAAACCGAAAGTGATATTTTAGCATTTTGTTATTGTTGGTTTATATGATATAAATTTCCCTCTAGCGGAACCTTGCGGTCAACCAAGACCCTTAGTTCATAATATTGTCTCCAGAAAACCAATGCTTGCGCATTTTTTGGTACATCCAACTAATTGAAATATCATTTCCGGTACTGGCAGCTGTACTTTACCGGTGAATTTATACCAGCCGGTACATTTGATAACGGCGCAAATTGTATTCCGTCTTTAGAAAATAACACGTTTTGCATGTTTTAATTTAAATAATTTTTATATGCCAAATTTTTAGACTTTGAAAGTACAGCCAGTTCAGTTGCTGGTAAGTCTGACTTTCCCAGTATATATATTGCGTAGATACGAAAAACTGTTTTCAATAAAGAGGCCCTGCCGGGTTTTGTGAACTTTTTGAACTTGATTAGAAATATAAGTAAAACTGTCAACTTCAACCTTATTACATCAGCATTCCTAATATAATTAAGAAAAAGATCTTAGATGGAAAATCGGATATTTATCAGAATTTATTCAGAATAATTTTACATAGATTTTTTTTCATGGTCGATCATTGTACCCTTGTTCTCAAAAGTCAAACATTGTTGACGTGAGGTCCTTCTCCTGAAATTAACTCCAACGTCTACCTTTTCAATTAACTGCAACGTTGATTTTTTTCCCGAATTCTATTCAAAAATAGTAGAAATCATAAGAATTTACATAGAATTACTACTTATTTCACACACTTAGGGGGGTTTGGGGGGTTCCCCCCCCATATAATCGTGTCCCAAACATCCATACAANCTAAAAAAGCCGACAAAAAATGACAAATGAACACGTTATGATTTTTCAAACAGCATTCAGAAAATATGTAAAAATGCATGAAAAAAGTAAAAGTGGCTATTTTTTACGTTTTTATTCACAGATTTTAGAAAAAAAAAATTTTTGAGTGAATAATGCGTGAAATTTTAATAATATTTTGAATTTTTTTGAAAATTTCACGAATTCAAAAATAAAAGTTCGAACTCAAATCTTTCTAGATAAAAAATGATTTTAATGAGCTGATACACATTTATTCTGGTTCAGCTAACGATAACAAGCACAAAAAAATAAACCAACTAATTATTTTCGTAAGTTAAATTGACGCCAGTCTGCCACATCGCTTCTACCCCCTTAACTCCTTATAAAATTTAAAATTGTTCGACATATGACGTCATTTTGAACGCCTACGATTTTTTTTTATTTTTAACATAGAATTTTATATTTGTTCCCATATCGCCGAATATGCCAATATCCCCAAAAATAGTAGAAATCATAAGAATTTACATAAAATATTTTTTTTAGCAAATAGATGAAATCAAACTTTTAACTTTCCGTAAAAAAAAAATTATTCGAGTAAAACTAAAAACTTTCAAAAAAAATAAGTAAACAAAGATTTTCTTGGTTGAATTTTATGTTAATTTTCTCCAACGAAAAATTAAAAAATTATAAAAAACAGTCTTGTTATAATTTGTTTTTTTAAACAATTTATTTAAAAAAACAACTCTTTTTATTCTAGAACAAAAAATCAAAACATAATAAAAAAGGCATTTCTTGTATGAAATTTTTCTTCATTGTTTTGATGGCCAAAATTTTTTCTGTATTACCAAAGTTTTCTTATATATCCCTTATTCACACTTTTGTAAATATCCTGGCCGTGATTAGGAAACCTAGTGTGTTTTTAAGTAGGAGGGCCAGGATATTTACAAAAGTGTGAATTGGGGATATTTATCAGCTAGAAATGTCGGAGAAAAAATATTTAAGAAAGGAAGCGCTGTTGGTCAATAAGAATTAATATAAAAATTTTTAAAATAATTTAAAATCAGAGAAGTATTTCAGAGAGAAATTTTTACGGGTTTTCTGGACAATTTTTTGCGTTACCGTTTGCAAATAAGCGTAGTATCATGAAAAATCAGAGAAAGTTCATATTTTAAGAAATTAAGGGTAAGGTCAAATTTCTCGGTTTGTCTAAGGTTAATTCCTTCACATTGTAGGCAGTTTATTTAGGAAGATAATTTGTTTAGTGACATATCAGTCAATTTTGACAAGCCGTTATCATTTTGACTAAGTTACATTCCGTCGCAAGAATAATGATAAATTCTAGGAGGAGCCCCTTAGTGGTGGAGCTACATAGTGACCATTTAAAGCGAACCTTTTAAAAGGAGCCGTAATTTAATTTGAAAATGTATTTTTATATCAGAAATTTTTGGATTCGTATCAGAGCTCAGCGGTATATAATCATTTGTATTATAGACCAGAAAATTACTGATAAGGACAAAAAAATCTCGAGAAAAAAGGTCACCAAAATTAAAAGTTAGGGGGAATTAATCTGAAGAGATCTTCTAAATAGTTTCGGACTATTTTTTTGGTTTGAAAACGGACCTAAATTTGTCGATAACAAAAATACTGAGTTTTGATTAAGAAAAAAATGTGCATTTTTTTGATAACTTTGCTCCGACTTGTTAGTTTTAACCAGAAAGTCACACGAAAAAATAACTTTCAAAGTAGGAGCTTTTGCTAAGATGTTGGAATAAACCTTGCTTCCCGAATTTTGAAATTTTTGTTTTATACTAAAAAATTAATCATACTAGTATCATACAATTTTTATATACTCCAGTACATACAGTTTTTCAGTGTCAAACGAAAGAAAAACATGTTGGATACATTGATTTTTCATTTTTTTGCGTAGGTTTCAAGATAGTGAGAAAATGTGCCAAATTATGGTGTCAAAGTTTGTTACATGCATTCCAAACTCCCAAAGTGCCCAGTATTTAATTTTCATTAAAAACTGACGAACGTTACAATCATACAGTTTGATCCGCAAAGGACCATAATCGATATTGTTTTATTCAAAAACATGATAAATTTCCAAAATGAGTAATTTCTGTGTGTAAGGTATTCTGGTACAAAACTGCTCCTCGAATATTTGGTTCAACAAGTACTACCCCCTTAATTATTTTAGATTGTCAAAGTTTTTTTACAACGTTTAGAACATCTCCTGCCGAGCACAAATATTCCCGACAAATGATTTGAAGTTCCCGACAAAAGACCAATTAGTAATTTTAATTATCATTTGTGACGTACTTAGGGGAACTTGGAAACGATCCTAATATTTAGAACTCGAACTTCACCCGTTCCAAACTATAATGTAAATATGTTNAATTTGTCGATTACAAAAATACTGAGTTTTGTTTAAGAAGAAAAATGTGTATTTTTTAGATGACTTTGCTCCGACTTGTTATTTTCAACCAGAAAGTCACACGAAAAAATAATTTTCAAAGTAGGAGCTTTTGCTAAGATGTTGGAATAAACCTTGCTTCCCGAATTTTGAAATTTTTTTTTTATACTAAAAAATTAATCATACTAGTATCATACAATTTTTATATACTCCAGTACATACAGTTTTTCAGTGTCAAACGAAAGAAAAACATGTNTAATCTGCTTTTATTTGGAAAATTACCCATTTTTCATAGAAATTTGTGAGTTTTTCATCATTTTTTTTTACGTTTTTAGAAATAACTTTTGATTGAGGATATATAGATCTGATCGGATTAACGATTAACTTAGGGCAGATACTTGTGCGTTGGTACCCATAAAACTAAAATTTGTGAAGACTACGATGAGCACGTACCAAGTGATATTCTCCACCTTGGTTTTCAAACTATATTTTCTAGAAATAAAAATCATAATTCTAGAATTTAAAATAATTGATGCAAAAATATAACTTTTCAGCTTCCTATTGCAAAAGTAATTGAAGCTTCAACTACCTTGAGCTTCCTGTAAACAACGTCCGAAGTAGAGCCGATATATCGGCTCTGGTGCCTTGGCGGAACTTTTTTTTCTGTGATTCCAGGGGTTAAGGGGGTGGTCAAGGCGACCTTTTTAAGGCATTTCCGATGTATAAATTTGTAAAAATAAAATATTTTAGCAGTAAGTCGACCACGAGAAAGTTAATGGCGTTAACCAAAATTCTCTATCTGCTCTAGAATTTTTCTTGAATTTTTGATTTTGACCTCATTTAAACTGTCTCCAAACTATCAAAATATTTTTTTCTTGATTAAAAAACCTAAACGATAACAAAAATTATAACTAGAAGTTTCTATCTATAGTAAAAAAAATTGTAAATTTTTGAAATATCAATGTATCAAATTATTGAAATATCAAAATTAAAAAAAAAATATCATTTTTGCGATTTAGCGTCACCTAGGAAAAAATAAAAATTCCGGGCCCGAGCGTGAATAAAATGGCCATTCGTGAAAAATCGTAAAAATTGGGTCAAAGACGAAGGCTGTGAAAATATTTTAAGATTAATTTTCGGCACTTCTCTAGAGGTTGGACAGCCTATTCCAAACATGGAAAATATTTTTTTAATCTCAAAGATTAAGCAAAACCTTGTATTTGCATACAAAGTATAATGAAGTTACTGCTGTTCTCCGTTTATTCTTGAGGCGCAGTTTAAAAAGGTCCAGATTGCTTCGATCACCCCCTTAACAATCACATGTGGTTGATATTAATCAGTATAAGCTCCTCATAATTTTTTTATTTTTGTATAAACTTGTAATTTAAGTCATTTTGATAATAAAAAACATATCAAAAAATACTTTTTTCGTTATCAGGTAAATTTATTAGTTAAAAAGTGAGAATTTTCAAAGGTATAAATTATACCGTATAATCTTATAAATATGAAATTTAAACCTATGCTGATCGATTTTGACCATATGTGATTGCCGTAAATAGCTTATTTCTTATCGATTTGCTAGAAAACATTGTAAGTCGGCGAAATTGTGATTGCAATTATAGCAAAAAAAGAAAAATAAATCGATTTAAAATTGCGGAAAAATGTTCTTATGAACTAAAAATTCAATACGATGAGTCGTTTTCAAAAGCCAAATTATATAAAAATGTAGGCTAAAAAGTGGCTAACCTGTTTGTATGGGCCCGGAATCGATATCGGGTCTTTCCCAGAGTTCTACGCAAATTTAAAATATTTTTTAACCTGTAATGCATAAAGCTGGATATTCTTCTCTATCTAATAATTTGCATATTTTCACTTGATACTGCGTAATAGGCAAATTCAGCCTCTGCGTTTTCAGCTCACAATATCTAGGAGTATAAGGAGATCTAGTATATCCTCTATTCACACTTTTGTGAATATCCCGGCCCTACAACTTAAAAACACACTACACGTTGTACGTTTCCTAATCAGGGCCGGGATATTCACAAAAGTGTGAATAGGGGATATGGATTAATTAAATCTTGCTGATCTCTCCTTGATCTTTCCTTCGGTACTTATCTTTCCGGAAACTCGTAATTGATGTTAAAAATACAAAAACCAGTAAAACTGAATATCGGAACCCGAAAAACAATCTACCCGCTATAAGAACTTTTTAGAATACGCTCTTGTGATTGGTTGCATGATTTCAAAATTTTAGACAACAAAAAATAGAACAGAATAGTTAACAACCTAGCTGGCATATTAATTGGGTACTCTGAGGGGGGTAATACAAAACTCGTAGCACAATTTAGTAACATAGGTACTACACCAAGGCCTCGCGAGGGTGTACTATGATTATTTCTAAGTGAGAAGCGCGGCGCGCAGAGGACCAGAGAGGTGTAGTACGTGATAAGTGCAGTACTTTTATGGTATTATAAAAATTGTAAATATTTTATTGGTGTCGTAGCTCAACTAATAATATCGCTCAGCAGATCATGGTTATGTCGTGGGTTCGGTCCGCGGTGGTGATCTAACTTTTTTNTGGATACATTGATTTTTCATTTTTTTGCGTAGGTTTCAAGATAGTGAGAAAATGTGCCAAATTATGGTGTCAAAGTTTGTTACATGCATTCCAAACTCCCAAAGTGCCCAGTATTTAATTTTCATTAAAAACTGACGAACGTTACAATCATACAGTTTGATCCGCAAAGGACCATAATCGATATTGTTTTATTCAAAAACATGATAAATTTCCAAAATGAGTAATTTCTGTGTGTAAGGTATTCTGGTACAAAACTGCTCCTCGAATATTTGGTTCAACAAGTACTACCCCCTTAATTATTTTAGATTGTCAAAGTTTTTTTACAACGTTTAGAACATCTCCTGCCGAGCACAAATATTCCCGACAAATGATTTGAAGTTCCCGACAAAAGACCAATTAGTAATTTTAATTATCATTTGTGACGTACTTAGGGGAACTTGGAAACGATCCTAATATTTAGAACTCGAACTTCACCCGTTCCAAACTATAATGTAAATATGTTAGAAACACATTTTTTAACAGAAACGGTAGAATTTAATAATCAGGGAACGGACCTGGGATTTTTTAGGGGACTGTATTTTAAGAAATTATACATTTTTTACACTCTGTTTTAACAAAGAAAAAACACCTTTTGATTGGATTTCTGACCATTGGATTTTTGACTGAATTTATAATTGCAACTTTATTATAATTTACAGAATAAACGATTTTCAGAAGAAGCAGACTAGGCTGTCACCTATCAGATTTGGGCCGAGACAAAGTTCAAAAAATGGATTTTTGAGTACTCCCATTGTGTTCCGTTTAGTGAATTTGAAGTAAAAAATGGGCACTATTAAAGCTGAGGCATGGGTGGAAGCTGTTCATGGTGGCGCAGACAGTGGTCACGATGCCGCCTGTGATCTTCAAGCTCTGGCATCAGTTGAGCCATTATTTCGTCACGGCCCTGCTGTCGGGCATCAGACAAGCGTTCTTCTTGTTCTGTTGCTGATCGTGGGGCATTCCAGAAAGCTTGGTGTCGATTTTTAGCATGATTTATAATATCATCGGCCGAATTGAAGCCTCGGACACATGAAAAACATGCAAACCTTTTTGACAAACAATTAATCGTGCCTTAAATATTCATTAAAAGTTAAAAAAAATTGAATTTATCGCAAAAAACCAACTAGAAGTTAAAATTTCATTTTAACTTTCATGAAATTCTTACTCATAGGGGGGTTCAAAATGTTTAAATGTATTACCGTCCACGTAGATATCAACTAAAGATCGCTCAGCATGAGTGATAATAATTGATGGATTAATTAAATCATTCAAATCTTCTGGGTTCCAAGATGATCTTGTGAAAATAAGCAGGCACCTTTTTTGGTAGTCGCTTAAGTTCGAAATTTTTGTTAATAGTGACGCAACATGATTCACGAACGTCTGTTTGAGCTCTGGGTTGACGACTTTCAAAAATGTTTGTTCATTTAAAGCCACATGGGTGAAATTATGGTAAAGTCCGGGTGAAAAGCTTTGGCGATCAATTCTTCCCTCTAAATCTCTCATGATATTATTAATTGAATCCAAATCAAAAATATGAGTAAGCGCAGCTTTCGTGTTTGCCATAAATCGGTAAATGTAGTCGTCAAAGAGGGCATTTTGAATAGGACTTTCCCAAAGGCATTGTCCAAACAAAGAAGTCGCTACGCAACAAAATGCAACTTGAAAACTTTTCATCTGGTCTTTTGATTTTGGTTTGTAGCATTTCGAGGCATCTTCGAGGGTATCGACGTCAACGGGAGCAGGAAATCCGCGAACATGTGATTCTGGCAAATTATCTGTGGACTCCTTAAATACAAAAGTTCAATAACTCGGTATATATTGCGAAAAATACCAATATCGCCGAAAATTTTTTTTATTAAATTATTGAATTTTGAAAAATTATCAAATTTTTCTACAAATTTGGCGATATTGGCATATTCGGCGATATGGGAACAAATATAAAATTCTATGTTAAAAATAAAAAAAAATTGTAGGCGTTCAAAATGACGTCATATGTCGAACAATTTTAAATTTTATAAGGAGTTAAGGGGGTAGAAGCGATGTGGCAGACTGGCGTCAATTTAACTTACGAAAATAATTAGTTGGTTTATTTTTTTGTGCTTGTTATCGTTAGCTGAACCAGAATAAATGTGTATCAGCTCATTAAAATCATTTTTTATCTAGAAAGATTTGAGTTCGAACTTTTATTTTTGAATTCGTGAAATTTTCAAAAAAATTCAAAATATTATTAAAATTTCACGCATTATTCACTCAAAATTTTTTTTTTTTTCTAAAATCTGTGAATAAAAACGTAAAAAATAGCCACTTTTACTTTTTTCATGCATTTTTACATATTTTCTGAATGCTGTTTGAAAAATATAATATTGACGTAAAGTCAGTTATAGCAAAGTTCATTCAACTTTATTCATGGCAAATTGCACAGTGAGATTTATTTTTGAAAGATTAACTCTGGAGAATTGCTCAAATTTGTATTTATTGTGCTTTTTATTGGGAATTTCGATATTGAGTTTTTCCTTCTTTTTTATATATTTGAAATGGATCAAAATTCTCAAGAAAATTCGCTTGAATGCTGAAATGAGGTCTTTCGATCGAATTTTTAAATTGTAATTTTTCGTCCAACGGAGTTGAAGATAAAAGTTANGGCAGACTGGCGTCAATTTAACTTACGAAAATAATTAGTTGGTTTATTTTTTTGTGCTTGTTATCGTTAGCTGAACCAGAATAAATGTGTATCAGCTCATTAAAATCATTTTTTATCTAGAAAGATTTGAGTTCGAACTTTTATTTTTGAATTCGTGAAATTTTCAAAAAAATTCAAAATATTATTAAAATTTCACGCATTATTCACTCAAAAATTTTTTTTTTCTAAAATCTGTGAATAAAAACGTAAAAAATAGCCACTTTTACTTTTTTCATGCATTTTTACATATTTTCTGAATGCTGTTTGAAAAATCATAACGTGTTCATTTGTCATTTTTTGTCGGCTTTTTTAGAAATATTATGAAAAATTTTAGCAAATCAAGTCCAACAATTTTTATTAATGCTTTTTTATATTCTCCTTAGAAAATCTTTCCGAATCAGTTGTGTTATTGTCTAGTATCTATTTGATTTCCGTATTTCAACCGATGGAAGGGTCAATCGAATATCGTTTCTGAACTACTGATGAAATTTACAAGACTTGCTTGTGACACCGGTTTGTGTCATTTGGCACGCAATTTATAAAAAATTTATTATATCCGAAAAATCTATATAAAATTGCGGGTGTAATAGGCTACTTAACTTTTAAAAATCAGGCAATTTTGTCATATTTAAACTCAATTGAAGGTCAATTTTTTTTCCTAACAATCTGTTTTTCTCTATTTTTCATGAAAAAAAAACTTTCATATTTAAGAAATGTCTTCATGTGGATAATGATTGTCCCACTAATTAGTGCATTACACCTGAAAATGTCTGAAGTTTATAAATATCGCCTTAAAAAAAATACCACATCGGGTCAAGTTGGAAATGGAGTTCTAATGAAAACTGTTTCAATATTTTACAGATACTTAAGTTTGTTGAGAAATTAAAAATATAAACGTTTGCAAGAATGAACACTTTTATTAAAGATAAAAAATAAAATAAAAAATTTTCAAATTTTTTTTATTTCAAAAAATCACTCCGAAAAAATGTACCAATCTGCCACATCGCTGCTACCCCCTTAAACAATAGATTCGTATAAAGTAAATGTCCAAAATGCGTAGAATCAAATACTCCACCGACGGCAATCCAATTAAAGTTAAAAATTTACTGTAACATAACAAATACTGTATGTTAAAAAATGTAGAATTATAGAGTATATCGAAGATCCTGCCTAGTGTAATTTTTATGTCAATAACAACATAAAAACAAAGACGATTGACATAAAAATTACACTAAGCAGGTTCTTCGATATATAGGCTCGAGACAACTTTTATATCACATACTTCCCGCTTTGTGATATTCAAAAATCATGAAAGATAGATGTGCTGAAAATTCTCACAAATGATATTATCAAATCTTTCTGAATCTTCAAAATGTTTGTGATCTTTCTATCGCGTTTTTCGACTTTAAAACGATTTTGAGTCTGCAGAAGTTAAAATGAAGATCTATCCTTCCGCTAAGTAAAACAATTTTTGGGCACAAATAAAGGAAAAGATGATAATTTCAAGGACTAAGTTTTAGTTTTTCAACTTATTAGCAACCGAAATTATAATAATCTTCAAAATTTCAATTTTCGACTTAATGTGTTTTCTACCTCTCACATTATATAAACTAACTGGTTGTCATGAAATTAAGTTTTCGGAAATGATTACTTTCTCTTTAGCGCGTGTTCGAATCCCACTTATGTTGTCTTAGTAATTGTCTTAGTTATTGCTTGAGTGATAACATACCGATCAATTTTGGCGGTTCCAATATCAAGAACCCTTGCTAATATTCATGCTCAAGACAATCACTTAGACAACATTAGTAAGACTCGAACACGCGCTAAAGAGAAAATGAACATTTCTGAAAGTAACTAAGGCTGAAAACCTCAAAATTTCATGTGAGAACGTGACCAGTGATGCGTTTATTTCGCGTATACTATCAAAAAAAATAATTTTTCAAATAATTTTCCAAAGTTTCAACTGGCGCGTCGAACCCAAAAGTGATTCGTTGTCATAAATCAAATAAACCCGCCTTCAGAGCGTTATTAGGCTTTATCATGCAAAGTCAATAAAAAAGAAAGAAAATTGAACAAGATCAAAAAAAAAATTCTGAAAAAATCAGATGAATAATTATACTCTAATACCTTCTGTGGTTAATAACTTTTGCGAGTACTTATATCCCTTTAACACCTTCTGCTTAATCTGAGAGATGTGGGTTGAGGGAGCCAATCTTAAAAGTCCTAAGACCCTTCCTAGCTACTCATGAGGCCGCTTTTCAGCCCACATCTCTCAGATTAAGCAAAAGGTGTTAAAGGGATATTTAACTAACACTTAAGTCTATAGCGGTTTTTTATGCATAAATTTTCTATCGGAATAAAATTTAATCTTACCAGGATAACAGCAATCTCTGGAAGTTGATCATTTCTATTATCCAGTTGACGTTGTTGTGTTCGAAGGGACGACCTCCTTCGAACCTTAATAAAAAATTATTATTTGTCTGCCAACAATTTTGTAGAGAATTTTTCCCTGAGTTTTTACCTCCTATGATTCTTTACAAGTTACGAAAAAAATTTTACCAAAAAAGAGTATTCATATTTTGTCAAAAAAAACTTAGATAACTTTTTGAATGCCTTATTTTGTAAAAAAATAAGGCTCTTTAGTGATTTCAGGGACGCCTCCTGAAAATAATTTTCTGGACGTAGATTAAAGTATCAGATGCTCTCAATAGTACTGACAACTTTCTAAAGAGTTGTACTACGTATTTAAAATACAAAATAAATTAGTTCTTAACTCCCGTAGTGGCCGACAATCTCTGGACCCGTAGTCTCTTTGCACCATTGATGGTGCAGCGCTTAAATTGAGCATTATAACCGAACATTCATCATCAACATATATTTTTTCAATGATAATGATATTATCCAAAAAATTTTCTACAGTCCTATAGAAACAATTTGTTAAAAAAATTAATAAAAAGTCATCAAATTTGAAGAAGAAAATTAAAAATTCTCTCATTTTTGCCGATTCTCAGAACCAAGTGCATAAATAACACGAATTTAGGGTTAATTTGACATTTTCATATTTCAAATATTACACCGCCAACAATTTGGGTATTGTAGCTGCAAAAAAAATGGAATGTTTTCATCACCATTCTCATGTAAAATGAGTCTTAAATTTTTTTTGGAATAATTATTTCTCGTGATTTCTTGTCTCCTTTTTTTCGCCTACGCATTCTTCTGTAATCAGTATTACGGAAGTTATGACTTCTAGAAATGATCTATTTAAACCGGAGGCCATACTGTAATGCAATAAAAGTCTTAGAAATTCGTTACGATTCTTTTAAGGGGTCTTCCACGTGATTTGAGTACTTTTGAAAAAAAACATAGTACAGTAATTTGAAAAAGTACTCAAATTACGTCAAAAAAATTCCAGGGTCAACTTCAAGTGTTTTTAAGACATTTTTCTCATTACATCAAAGTCCGAATAAAATCACGTGACGAAATAATTCAAAAATATGGTTTGAAATATGTCATAGATNAAAAAAATATTTCTGCTCCAGATATGTCTAGAAAGCTAATTGTTTTCGCAAATTGTACTCAAAACACTTTCCTAAATACTGGCTTAATTGAAATTATAATTCCAAAATTTGAACCAAGTATACGAAAACATTTTAGAAAATATTATCAGATTCACATTGTTGAATTTTAAAATATATTGCAAGGAGAAGTTTCTGCGATCATTTTTTCCATCATTTTTTGCTGATTTAAAGTGACTTTAGCCTTTCAAAAGGCTATATGCCTCGGAGGGTTAACAAAATTTACGTGAACGTACTTGATACCGTAATAGCCAGAGAACAGTCAAGTTGACCCACACTGTGGGTGATGATAATTGGGATTGGGGAAATTTTTCACTGCGTTTTTACCCCCCAGGATATTTTACAATTTAAGAAAAACAATTTCGAAAAATTAGTATTCATATTTTGTCAAAAAAAACTCAGATAACTTTTTTGAATGCCTTATTTTGTAAAGAATTAGGCTTCTTAGTGCTTTTAGGGNAAAAAAACAGTACTATTTTGGTCAACCTTATTCCTTGAATATACGGTCACGTGATCACTTTGGGGCTATGGTGTGATGAGAAAAAAGTCTTAGATTTTTTTTTGGTCCCGCTTAAAGACTTTTCTTGATGATTTAAATTTTTTTTGCAAAAAATAAGTACTGTAATACAGTAAAAATTTTCGAAAAAAAAACGCACAAACGTCAATTATTCAAATAGTCGATCGATCACTTTGTAAATTTTCATTCATACATGATTGAGGGTCCTAAATTGCGATTAAAGGCCCTTGCACCATTAATGGTGCAAAAGACACTACGGGAGTTAAGATAGGTTTCTCAAAAACTTGACTCGAAAATGTGTAAAAATAAAGCCAAATTATCGTCATCGACATTTAATTAAAACGTTGCTAAAATTATAAAATTCCGCGTTCTGTTTGACTTGACCTATTATGTTGTTATTTCGTTTATGGCATGTAAGAATTTAAGCTCAATTTCTGTAATTGTTTATTAAAGTTAAAAATAACATCCAAATAAAACATTTTTAAAGAAATTTTAAACTTTTTTGAAATTCGGGCTTCTAAATTTTTTTATTTTGCAATATGCCCAGTGTCTCAGAAAGTTATATTTTCAAAAAAATCTAGATTATTGATGAACTTGACTTTATATATTTTCTGATTAAAAAAACTTATTATGTTAAATTTTTGTTGATAACGAATAAACGAAAACGTTCGCACTTTTGAAAAATAAAAAAAATCCAAATAAAGGTTAAATAAATTTTCTTTATCTTGTATTTTTATAAATTAAAGTTAAAATCGCAAAAATGACTAATCTCAAAATAACAACGGAGGTGTGCTAGGCCTTTCAAAATGAATTCGAGTTTTCTTCACTGCATAAAATAAAAAATAAAGATGATTTTTCGAAAGTGAAAGATATCAAAAAATAATTGTTAAAAACGAAAATAAAATATACTTAGATATTTTACACTTTAAAATTGGCTAAATCGACGAAAATGTTGAATTTTATAAGATATATTTCATTTCGCTTCGAATAAATATCGTTTATATTTATCATTTTCGTAGATATAGTCAACTTTCGAGAAAATAGTCATCTTTCGTCGATATAGTCATCTTGCCATTGACTTGAGGAGTCTAGACATCAAGTGAACTCTAGGCATTTGGCTACTTAAACATCTTGTTCGAATCAAAATTTATTATTCATTTATTAAATTTTCGAAAAATTATGTGAAGCATACAAAAACATATTAATTGTTCCAATATGCCATGAAAATGCAAAAACGTACTTGGTACCGTAATAGCCAGAGTGACAGTCAACAAGTGTTCCAGAACTTCCTTTGAAATAAAATTTCCGCGTTTTTCCGTTTTTTTTAAGTATTTTTTTCGAAATAAAGTTCAAAAATAACGCTTTTCTTAATTTAACCACTCAAGCTTCAAAATATCACTTTGACGTTAGCCAATTTTCTGATCAGTGTTTCAGTCGCTTTCTAGTTATATCAACTTAATTTCACGATTTTTGATCTCAACGTGACATGTTTAGTTATATGAATATTTGAAAGTGTAAAAAAAATTTCAAAAAACTTCCAAAAAAATATTGAAATGTTTTCTAAGTGTCTCAAATGGAACAAATCTTTTTTGCTCTTGTGCGAATACGGTAAATAATTTGGCCATTGTTTATAATCCTGTTTCCAGAAAGCGCAAAAAATAATTTTCAAAACGTGATCCTGGAAGTAAAGGCCTGAAATGAAAAGTTCGGACACTATCATTTTTTTCTCAAATGCCTCGAAAATGTTCAGCTTGTATTACAATTGATTCGTGAATAAAATGAATAAAATACGACTTTAAGTGGCAAAAATGGCCAAAAACGGCACTTTTCGTTATTTTTGAAACACTTTGAGGGTACAAATCGAAAACAACACAACCATTTTCTATTTGTCAAATGAACATGTTCTGTGGAAAAATCAAATTCTTTTGAAATAAGGTGAAAAAATACAACTTTAAAAGACAAATTTTTGCTGGCGGTTAACTTAATTTACCGGTCGGTCGAAGATGCTATAAAAAAAATTAGAATACAATTTTTTCTAGAGATTACAAACTACCATTCTTGAATATTTCAAAAGATAGTTATGAAGGAATAAAAAGTTATGAGCCCCTGAGAAAACAGTTCTTGCCTATAAAACCTCCTTAAAAGTCATATTTCGAGTTTTAGGTCAAAACTTAAAATAAACGACCGAGTTGGTATTTGTATGATTGTTGGTATTTGTATGATCTAGCTTAGAATAAAAAATTAGTGAATTTTATAAATTTTCTTAGTGGGAGATAGTTATTGAACTTTGTTATCAGGAAATCTATCTCATACTAGGTCAAATTTCAAAATTTGTTCAATAAATTTTGTAAAAGCTAGCTCTTAACAATTAAAAACTTCATAGGAGCGTTTTTGTTTAATTTCGACCCCAAATTAAAAATATGAATTTTTCAAGATCACCTGAAAAAAAACCCGAAAAAAAATGTGCTTCGATTTTTCGAAAGTACGCTCAAAAGAAAGCTAGAAAAGCACTTGATTTTCATTAAAATACTTAGAAAAAATAGGAAAATTGATTTTGAGATTGCCGTGAACCAATTTTATCTTCAGTGTTTTCATGGCTTTCTTTTGAGCCAACTTAGGAAAAAATCGGAAAAAATATTTTTTTTCGAACTTTTTTCGACCGCTAAAGAAATTCACTCATCGAAGTTGAAAAAATTTTTCCTGCTAGTCTTAGTTTGCTTATGCAACATTGAAACAGCCCCTTAAATTCAAATGCTGCTTAAAATCATAAAATTATCACGCTTTCTTTCTCGCGGTAAACTATTATTTTGTCTTTTGTTTATGGCATGTATAAGAAATTTTTGTCTAAATTTTCGTAATTTCACAAATTGAAGTTAAAACCGTGAAAATAACGAATCGCGAAAATGACTAATTGCAAAAATTAAAAAAAATAATTGATTTTTTTAAAGTTATTTATATCAAAAAATAAGATGATTTTTTCAAAGTTAATTAAATCAAAACATAAGATGATGTTTCTGAAGTTAATTATATCAAAACAACACAATAAAACACGAAAATACTATATCCTTTGGAATGTAATCAAACTTAAATTTTTCGCTAAAAAATAAATTATTTGCCAAGAAAATAATAAGGGTTATAATAATGTTTTGTATCATATCAATGCCCGGAGAAGGGAAGAAGAGAACGCTAGAGATTTTCAAACTTTAAATCTCTGGAAACCATTTCGGGACTGGGTACAAAATTGTAAAAATATGATTCGTGTATTATTGTGTTTTTTGATATAATTAACTTCAGAAAATCATCTTTTTTTTGCGATTAGTCATTTTCGTGATTCGTTATTTTTACAATTTTAACTTCAATTTGTGAAATTCCAACGTAAAAAACATGAATTTAATACTTATTTGAATATAATTTTGAACTAAAATCAACAATTATTAAAATTAAGATAAAAAGTTCTGATACATGCCATAAACGAAAGACAAAATAATAGGTCACCAAGAGAAAGAAGGAGTGATAATTTTATGATTTTAAGCAGCATTTTAATTTAAGAGGCAGTTTCAATGTGAGCTTGAAAAATTCATATTTTTAGTTTGGGGTCGAAATTAAACAAAAATGCTCCTATGAAGCCTATGAGAGCTAGCTTCTGCGAAAGTTTGAACAAATTTTGAAAGTTAACCTAGATAGATTTCCTGTTAAAAAAATTCCAATAACTATCTGAGATAGTCTATCTCCTACTGGGAAAATTTATAAAATTCATTCATTTTTTTCTAAGCTAGCTCATACAAATACCAACAGTAAACTCGGTCATTTTTTTAAGTTTTGACTTAAAACTCGAAATATGATGTTAAAGGGGGTTTCATAGGCTGGAAATGTTTTTTTAAGGACTCATTACTTTTTATTCCTTCATAACCATCTTTTGGACCATCTTTGAAAATTCACGAATGATATACCTTACCTCTGGAAGAAAAATAACTAAAAGTGCCGTTTCTGACCATTGTTGTCACTAAAAGTCGTATTTTTTAAATATATTTACGAATCAATTTTGTACAAGCTGGACATTTTCGAGGCAATTTTGAAAAAAACTGTTGGTGTCCGAACTTTTAATTTCAGACCTTTACTTCAAGGATCACGTTTAAAAAAAAAATTGAGCTTTCTGGCCAAGCGCAAAAAATACTTTTATTATTTTAGACACTTAGAAAAAATTTCAATATTTGTTTGGAAGTTTTTGAAATTTTTTTTATACTGTTAAAATTTCATATAACTAAACAGGTCACGTTGAGATCAAAAATCGTGAAATTAAGTTGACATCACTAGAACATTTTAAAAAATAAAGTGCTTTGATTTTTTTGTGAGTACGCTCAAACGAAAGCGAGTGAAACACTGATCAGAAAAAACGCAAAATTTTTTTTTTCTTCGGTATAACACTTTTTAATAACCCCGAATAAACTTGGAGCATTTTCATTGGATATTTGAAGAATTAATATGTATTTGTGTGCTTCATAATTTTTCGAAAATTTAATGAATGAATTTGAATTAAATTGAACTTAATTTTTTTTTAATTTAAGGGGTAGCGGTCGTAC
This sequence comes from Oikopleura vanhoeffeni, assembly GCA_004367855.1. Lineage (NCBI taxonomy): Eukaryota > Metazoa > Chordata > Appendicularia > Copelata > Oikopleuridae > Oikopleura > Oikopleura vanhoeffeni. Next base: position 225,321 of record SCLH01001165.1, on the reverse strand, counting down.
TATTTTTAGGGTACTTTGAGGTATAAAAATAGCACGACATTGCTAGGGAACACTTAGAAAGCAATAACTTATTAAAAAATTAGAAAAACACAGTTAAATGTTAGTTTAAAATTGCTCCAGAAATTAACCATTAAATAAATGTTTCATTTTCAAAAAAACAATATTTTTCAGAATTTCAGCTGACATAAACCAAAAAAACTCACATAAACAATCGGTTGCGGATTTCGCCTTATTTCCCGTCTGTTTCTTTCAGAAATTACTCCGAGATGTCGCCTTCTAGCAGTTAAAAATTCGGCTGCTATCGGATTTCTCTCAGAAATTTCCGGATAATTTCTTCTCTCAACATCAATGTCTAATCTGGGAGCCATGATAAAAAAATTTGAAACTGAAACCTGTTTTTTTTTAGTTTCCAGAAATAAATTTAAAATAACCAAAAACGCTTACCGCCACCTATTTAAATTTTTACCAAGTGGTATGATTTGCGGCAGATGCCATTAATTTATTATAGGTTTAAATGCCGGTTAAAACGATGATTCCCACCGAGACAGGTGACTAACTGTCTTTGAAATTGGTTTTGACAGTTTGAGTTTTGTAGATAGCTCTCCCAGGATGACCCCAGTCATAACCCTAAAATGGTATTTTGGCTCAAATTTCATGTTTCATAAAAAATTCATATCCGATTAAACTCAAACATATCTCAAACGGACCACAAACCTGTAAAAATAAGTCCACAGTTAAAAAAATGGTCAAAATTGGACCATTTTTTCAAAATTTTTACTTAAGTTTTTTGTCAAAATTTAAATTTTGAAATTTGAAAATTTTGAAAAAATGGTCCAATTTTGACCATTTTTTTGTATGTCGACTGATTTTCGCAGGTTTGTGGTCCGTTTGAGATATGTTTGAG
>SCLH01001165.1:197470-210658 GCA_004367855.1 Oikopleura vanhoeffeni | reverse complement strand
GCTAAAATCGAGTCTACGAGTTAAAATGTAAAAATGTGAAATGTAAAGAGCCGAAATTGACATCATAATTATCAACAAATTACAGTATTTTGAAAAAAATATGGTACCATCTGAAAGGGAATTTCAGCTCTTTCAGTGCCAGCTAATTTTTTTTGCATTTGAAAATAATTGCATATTTAATTTTTGCATTTTTTTTTACATTTTCACGTTTTTACATTTTACCATTTACCCAATTCAAATACTTGACCTTGATGGTTTTCTAGCAGGAAAACACGTTCTACAGACCCAGCTCCTTTACTTCCTTAAGTCGATCTCTATTCCATCGGAAGCACTCGTTGTGTCGAAAATAAAAAATTGTCAAAAATGAGATATTAATTTTAAAATGTCAAAATTATCCATTTTAAAGTGAAATGGTATTTTTATCGATTTTCCTAACCAATTTCACCCTAAAAAATGTATTTTTTATGTTCTAAATCAGGCAGCCTAATTCAGGCTCCGAAGCAGATAAATATCTTTATTCATTAAAAAAACTAATTTTATAGGGCAGAAATGGCTAATTATCTATTTTTGGTCCTTTTCATTATTCATAATTTCTCCATTAGTGATGCCTTTTAAATCTTTCAACACTAGTACGCTTGACAATTTTTATCATTTCATTGAACTAAAACGTATCAAATATTAAATTCTGGATAATTAGACGTACAAATTTGATTCAAACAGACAGGCGTCAAAAACCTTTTTAATTTATGATAGCCGTATATGGGAATTGATTCAGATAGGTGATATAATATCACTGATATTGTAGAGAATTTTCCAAAAGGCTTTTGTTTTTTTCATTTTTCCAAAATACAAATGCTATCAGATCCTGAAATACACTAAGAAAACTTTGCTCTAGCACCGATATGTGACATATCCCCTATTCACACTTTTGTTAATATCCCGGCCCTGATTAGAAAACGTAGTGTGTTTTTAAGTAGTAGGGCCGGGATATTAACAAAAGTGTGAATAGGGGATATCATAAGTGTATATCCCTCTATTACACTTTGCTTAGAAAGCGTAGTTGGGAGATTTTTCTAGTATATTTAAGCTTAGAAAAATTTCCGAACTACGCTTTCTAAGCAAAGTGTAATAAAGGGATATCATATGTGTTATGCTAGAAACTTGGTTAATGCCGCATATCCTATCCCAACCTAAGTTCATCTTTCAAATGCTTACTATCTTTATAGCGCGTGTTCGAATCCCACTAATGTTGTCTTAGTGAATCACTTAAAGTGATTTCTTGAGTCTGATTATAGATTGGGAGCGTCCAAAGTTTATCGGTGTGTAATCACTCAAGCAATCACTAAGACAATATAAGTGTGATTCGAACACGCGCTGTAGAGATAATAAGCATTTTTAAGATGGACTTTGGTTGGGAAAAAGATATACTGAAGAACACCAAATGCAAAACTGATAATCACATGACATAAAAAAAAGGTATTTTTTTCAAAATTCTGTTTCGAATATGAGTAATACTCATTGAGTATACCGTTTCGAGAGCTGAAATCTGTCAGAATCATTACAGAAATCATATCTTTTTGCATATATTATTATATTATATATACGGTACCAAACACTTGTGACATAACTCATGTCACATAAGGCTTATCGGTTTTGCTTGAAGTTAGCTCCGAAGATTGCAGTTTTCTCACATATTAATAATATGATATTACAATTTGAAAACTTTTTATATATTTTTAATCAGTTTTCATTCGAGAGCCGCTCTGTTGAGTTTAATGATTATCACTACGAGTTTGAAATATTTATTAATTAATCAATGTTCTCAAGGTTGCATTGCAATAGATTCACAGACGACATTCTATATGTTCGGACAGTACCAGTTTTTTATCAAAATTATTGATCGTTAACTCTGGTAGGGCGGAATTCTAAGCGAACCCAAAGGACGTAATGGCCAAATAGCATACATCACCCACTTAGTGGGTCCCACTATACACTAGTATTTCTATCTGTTTAAAAACCTCCCTGATGTGATCTTCGAATATATACGCGATTTAATTACTTCATACAATTGTATCAAACTCAACTCTGAAACGACGATTTTTTATTTTTTCGGGCGAAATTTTGAAATTAATTTTAAGTTCATGTTTTCTACAATTTTTGGATGATTTAAGGCGGTGAGCCACTCAAAAGGCTCTGTGCCACCAAGGGTTAAAGAAAATTAATTATTTTTGACTAAGGGCGTGCCATTTATCAGATACTACGACAATGAATAACAACTCAAATACATATTTAATTATTTATAAAAAAAGGTGTATTCGCATACAGCACCATAAAACTTAAGGGGGTCGGGGCATTTTGATAGATTTGCATTTTTTCTCTTGATAAGAAACTTTTTGGCACTTCAAAATTTTCAGATGAAAACGGTTTCGAACAAAAGTTGACACTTTTGAGCTCACTTTGTATAATCTGATTTTCTTCAAATCAATTATTTTTACTTTATAAATCTTCTTTTGAAAAAACACTCAAAAAACGCGCGTTTGCTTCCATGGTGTCTATATAACAGTAAAATTTATCATTTTTTATTTATTACTTAGAAACTTTTAAATACGCTCTCGACCATCAGCTCGGACTGACCACATATTTTTTATATGCTCTTTGAAAAGCTTGCTAAGGTAACTATTTTTTTAGATGCCCCCCCCTCTGGAGCAAAAACCGTAGCAGGTATCAAGAAAGAAAGGTTTTGCATGGTGTGCCAAAAAAATTTAACCCCAAAATTTTTTGTTCGGATTTTAGACGTCACCGGTTACCGGCTAGATCAGCAAAAACACCGGTAATTTGCGGTCTTGAGAGAAATACACATTATCAAACCTACAATATACTGTAGGGAGTATATTTTAACGAAAAAATTTTTGGCATTATTATTTTGACATCCGACACACCTGGTGGAGTAAAGAGCATTTTGATTCTCGGCACTGGATTATCATAGAGCCTGCATATACTTACATGGGTAAATTTTAACGAGAAAATTTTTGGCAATATTTTTTTGACATCCGACACCACCTGGTGGAGTAAAGAGCACTTTTTGATTCTTGCACTTGATATCATAGAGACCTGCACTTATACTTATTATATACGGGTTGTTGAGACATAAATATATCATGATTTTTATTAAAAAATTGGTTTTTTCAACGTTTCGGTTTATTCCATTTTCAAGAGTGAGAAGAAATGAAATACAAATTCAGAGAAAACATTTTTGTTTCAAAGCAATTGACGAATTGAGCCTCTGTTTCGCTACATACTTTTGAAAAAATGTTTTTCTCTGAATTTTGTATTTCATTTACTTCTCACTCCTTGAAAATGGATAAACGAAACGTTGAAAAAACAATTTTTATTGAAAAATCTATAATTTATGTCGTCAAACAACCCGCATATAATTAATGGATGACAGAGACCCAGCTTTATCGAGAAATGAATACTACACATGGAAAATTCATAAAGAACAGCAGCATTTAATTGGATAATGCAAAAAAGAAGATATTCTCCCGAGTTTTGTCAAATCTCCACAACCTACGTACAAAGAGTGCACCTTAAACTCAGACTCTCTTAAATACAAACAATATTTTTAACTCTGAATATCAAAACACACTCTCATTTAGCTAGCTACCAAATTATACTAAATTACTATTTTCAAATTTCACTCCGAACAAATCCAAATGCAAATAAAACTTTCTAATTAAATCCAGAGTCGAAATTTCAGAAAGTTCAAATGATAAGATTCGAAATTTAAAGTTTGAAAACGTTAAAGACAAAAACAATAAATTTCGCCTCCTACCATTTTAATTCATAACCTCACAGATATAGTATCCCGGAAAAATTGAAAATATTCTCTTGCAGGTATACATCAACCAGTTGGTGGCCGTACAATAGATTTAATTCTCACAAAAGTTTGAAGATTGTTTTGAATCATGGCGCACCCACGCGAAAAATACAATTTAGATGTTTTAAAATAAACAAGGGACGATACAGAATTATATTAGAATTTGCAAGATTGGTAAATGCACCACTAAAAACGATAGTGATGATACGTAAATTTGAGATTTCAAGCAGCGAGTTATTAATTTGTCCTTTGATAAAAGCAAAAATATTATTTGATAGATAAAAAAACTTATTTAAAAAATTAGTGATGTTTTTCAGTCCAGATAAATTTAAGCCTTTAAAAATAAATCCAATTAATACAGACCTCGCAGAAGGTCAGAAAATTAATAACAATTTTAAGCCCTTTTAACAATTTGGAAGAGTTTAAAATGCATCCTATTGAACCCTGAAACGCGGATATGGCATTATAAAAACCATAAAATAAATTTACCTCTGTAGACCGATTGTGAGATAGTTTAGACACAATCACGTCTGGAGTGAAAACTTTTAAAAGAGCTTATTGCTCCAATAACCAAATTGTACATTCCGGTTGACTCCACACTGAGTTTCAAAACTAAATATTTGAATCAGCCAAACAAAAAAATTAACTCTGAGTGCCGACAGTAGTGTCATTGATTGCCAATCGTTATACACAAGTTAAATTTTGAAAAAAACGCTTAAATGTATACTTGATACTATATATAGCGACCCGGTTAAGTTTTTCCTCCGAGAACAAAACAGTCAAAATATTGAAAGAGGTTATCTCAAAACAGGTAGAGGTGCCTCCGAGAAAAACACTTGAAGATTTCATGGCGATTTTAACCGAATATAGCACTTTTGAAGCGTTAAACGGTTTTTTAGACAATTAATGGGTTTCATGGGGGAGTAACTTTCACCATCAATCGCCAATATTTTCGTAATATGTTCGAAATTGAAATAATCGAAAATGAAATCAAAAATGGGCTCAATTCTAGCATATTAAGAATTGTAGACGTATCATTGAGTTTTGAAAAAAGGTCAAAAATTGAAACTTTTAGAGAAATTGAATGCATTTGACAAAGATTTAGGGTTCACCATGGAAAGATATGATCGATAATAAGTTAAACTTTTTAGACACTACGGGATATAGAAAAAATTACCATTATTTTAGAAATTTCGAAAACCTACGGCTACTGATTGTTTGACTAACTACAAAAACCGGTGTCAGTCCAAAAGTTTAAAAATAGCGCTATTTTGTAGCGAGCTCTACCGTTGTACCATTCTACGACCACTGAGAAGCCAGAAGAGCGAGCTATCGAAAAATCCAACACTATATTTTTGAAAAATCAGTACCACTCAACCTTCTTAATCCAAAAAATTTCTGAAGTTCGAAATCGAAATTTTCAAAAATCAGATTACGCCGTTAAACGACAAGCTGACTTGTAATCCCGATTACGAACATTACATTTTTTCACTCCCATTACCAGTATGCGTTGCTCTTCTGTAGCCACTAATTACAAGATTATAGAATCAATTCACCCTAATTTAAACTGAAAATTACTTCACTACTATTAAATTAGATACGGTACTTCACCACGCCTTGAAGCACCTAAAATATACCAGAATTGCAATTATGTTATAAATACATTTGTGATTGTGATGCCTCATATATAGGTGAAACTCAACAATTACTTCATACTAGAGTTAAATCACATAGAACTGAAAAAACATCTGTGCTTCATCAACATATACTTACGTGCTCAACATTATCACAAGTCATATTTTTGATGTGGGTTGGTGTCGATCACGATAACGCAACGGATAACAAAAACTACAGTTTCTCGAACCGCATTTTAACTATCGAAAAAACTTAATCCATAAAATACCCGAAAATCTTTGAGGGATCTTGATTTGCATGGACAAACCAACTCTAAATAAACAAACAGAAAACAAAATCATGAAGTTCTTTGTCCATGCTTTTTAACTAGATCTGAAAACACTGCAATACTTGAATTTTTAAAAAACGAATTGAGCTTTAATTTAGCGAAACAGAGGCTCAATTCGCTAAATTGCTTTGAAACAAAAATGTTTTTCTCTGAATTTGTATTTCATTTACTTTTCACTCTTGTAAATGGAATAAACCGAAACGTTGAAAAACAACAATTTTTAATTGAAAAATCATTATACTTATACTTATATGGGTAATTTTAACGAGAAANGTTAAATTTTTTTTGGCTACACCATGCAAAAAACCGTTTCTTGATACCTGCTACGGTTTTTGCTCCAGAGGGGGGGGGCACCTAAAAAAATAGTTACCTAAGCTATCTCAGATTGAGATTCTCAGTATTAGCTTTTACTCTTCCAACGCATGCCTACGTCCATCTGGCCAATTACTAGGAGATCTTGCGATGTAAACTGGTTGTCAGTATTCCCTGAGCTTTATTTCTGAGTTTATTGTATAATAAAATTGACCAAAATCAGCAAATTAATACCAGATTTTCATTAAAATTCATAAAACGTTCAAATGCTGAAATTTGACCCCAAATTTTTATAAGTGACTTTGTCTAAAAAACTGTCTGTCATAATATAAGAACTCTCAGATCATTTTTGTACTTTAAAATTAATTTTGTGGATTTTAAATGTTCTGCTCTCTACCGCTACTGAGATCGAATTTTAAAATATTATCAGAAAAAGCAAACACAAATTATCTTTTTAATTTGAAATACGGTTTTAAATTTGCAATACATAATACCAGGGGCCATAACGTTACGTTACGTTATTAACGTAGATATCCGTATGTTGCAGTTTTTGCCTTTTCCAGTTGAAAAAAGGGTTCTAGACACGTGATCAACGTCATATTTCGGATGGACTACTGATTTTGGATTTTCAACACAATCTTCAATTTGTTTTGTCAAAATTCGAAAGTTTCTTCAATAGTTTGTTCCCCATTTTTGAAATCATTGTTTTTGGAGTTTTTAGTCTTGTAGACATCTGGTATTACGAAATGGTTTTTGAATTTTTTTCCGAACTTAATCTGACGCTTGTTATTAAAATAAGCTACTTTGTGAGCTTTTAAGTCGTAAAATGACGAAATTTTTTTTCCGAAACTTTTCTTCACCATTTTTAAGAAAATTGACAGAAAACAGTAAATTAGCGGTTTGAAAGTCAAAACATGACAAAAATATCCATTTTTACTTGAAACGTATTCAAAATTTTAATACGATTTCTTTGGCTAAATTTTGGGTCCTTATGACATTTTTTTGCATAAAGTTGTATCTTTTTCAACTTTCGGGGTTTCTGAGCATTTGAAACTTGATTTTCATTTTTCTTTTCTTGGTTTTTCAGTCTTGTAGACATCTGATATTACGGAATAAACTTTNGTTTTTTTCCCCACTTTGTCTAACGCTTGCGATATGAGCTGCTTTGTGAGTTTCTCAGATCAAAAATAACGAAATTATGATGTTGCAAAACTTTTCTCTACCATTTTCAGAGACAATTGACGAAAAACAGTAAATTAGCCGTTTGAAAGTCAAAACATGACAAAAATAACCATTTTTTTTTGAAACCGTATTTGAAATCTAAATACAATTTTTTTGGCGAAATTTTGAGTCCTTCTGACACATATTTCTCTTAATCATCATATAAGGACAATTGTGCCCTGTAGCTGTTTGGAGGCAGCTAATGGGTCGAAAATACTCACACCACGGTTTTAGAGCTTTGCGCTCATTTTAACCGTACTAACAGCTGCGTAGAGTTAAGGACATTTTTTTCCGCTCGTGATGCTTTTGAAAACGTTACTTTGTGAACTTACAGTCCCTGTGGACATCTGGTATATTTGAATCACGTTTATTTAATTCTTCTCCACGTCATTAGACACTTTTCTTTCATTTAAGGCTATTTTCGAGATTTTTACTTGAATAACCGTGAAACCCTGATGTTGCAAAGGTCAAACAACTTTTTGGCCTATAACGTTGTCCTTGTAACGAATTTATCAATTTTGTTTCGATTTTTTTTCTAGTCCAGTGTGCCCGGTCATTTGGATACCAAAAACTTGAAAATCGGATACATCATTTTTTTCCGAGCAGATTGAATTTGAAATCCATCATTCCAAAATAGTTCTTTTCGATTCATCTCAAATATGAACATTAGAAAATTTTATTTAGTACAAATAACAAATAAAAGATGATCATTTAAAAAATGTCTTCATAATGGTATTTGTAGTTCAGCAAGTTATCAAGAATTAATACTGATTTAACTGGGTAAATATTCCTTATTCGATACTGACCATGCTAGTCTATATGATTTAATGGAACTCAAAAACACCTCTTTTATGATAGTGAAAATTTTCCACTTTTTACCTGTTTTTTTTCATTTTTCTGGCATTACAACTTGTAATTATAAAGTCAACCCACAAAAAGTTTTTCAACAAAAACTCAAAATTTCCACTGTGAATTATTTCATTTCTGGTAAAAAATTATAAGTGAATAACGATATTTTGCACCAAATGGTTTATCATATGCTCTTTGAAACAAATGGCCATTAAATATTGAATTAAAAAAGTGGATTCAAACGGAAGTTCAAAAATTTTTACATAAAAAAAAGTAAAAAAATCCAAAAGTTTTTCCTTTTTCTGTATTTTTGATAAAAATTTCATAGTGAACATTTTTTACGTTTTTTTGCACATACAGGCTTTCTGTTATATGATTCAAGATTTAAGCACCGAAGATTGTAATTCAACTGCGAGAAATTGCCGTGAGAGAGCCAAGCACTTAAAAAACCCAAATTCCAACTTTTTTTCATTTTAAAGCATGCGCAGTTTGAGCTATCTCAGAAATTAATCAGATGCGTCGTTTTCAAAAGCCGAATTTTATGAAAATTTTGGTTAAAAAAATAGCTAATATGTGCGAGGAGGCCCCGTAATCGATAGGATTTCTATATTGGGTAATTTTTAGTGATCTGAAAATTCCGGATTTTGAAAAATTCTCGAAAATTTTCGAAAATATGTTTTCGATTTTTTGCAAAAAGTGAATAACATTGGTATCCCTGGATTTTGATACCTCTTTTAGTCTCTGTTTTTGCCTCCGGAGGCGACAGTCTAGGACCTAGACTCTAGGTCGTTGAATAACAAACAACAATGTACAATGGGATGTAATAGGAGTTTCTACGCAATGCAACAATGTGAATTATTAGTATTGTAATTAACTCGTACACTCAACACGATGCGCCCGGCAACAAGCGTGGAAATTAATCGACTTGAAATAATATTTTCTAGAATTAAAGGTGAAAAAAAAATTGGTCGCTAGGTAACTTTTTTTAGAACACCCAACCAGTTTTGTCGCGGCCATTTGAGAACGGAACAAGATCTTCGCAAACGGATTTCTGCATCCAACAGCTAATAGAAAATTCCAAGACCAATTTTTTTTGATTTTTTTACCGGATGTCCGGTTATACCGGAAATTGACCGGTAAAGGTCTAAAAAGACGATTCTGAAAATGGCACACATCCCTCGAAGCTATTTTTTGCCAGCGAGTACAACTTTTTGTCAGAAATTTTTTGGCAAATTTAATTTTGTCATATGACACCGCTTAAGGGGGTTCTATAGGCAAAATGGACTTTTTGAATTGGTTATTTCTCTCGGCATAGAAATAGGAAGTGAATAAAACATTCTGATAAGTAGTTGTAACTCTGGAAGACGTTAAATTATATAATTCTTAAGATAAAGGAACCAAACGGTAAATGAGGTTAACCAGCGAGCAAAAAATTTCTGAAAAAGTCGTATTTTTTTTTCGTCCTATTTAGGAAATCTACAAAATTGACATTATCTCGAAATTCCAGCGGAAAAAATTGGTCGTCCGGTTTTTTTTTTTTTTTTTTTTAATTTCTTTCAACTAAAAAGGTACCAAAGCTGGCGAAAAAAGGGACTGTTTTTGGCTAAATTTGCCAACGGAAAGTGTATTTTTTTTATGCACATTGCAAACATTTTCCGTGCACTAAGTTTTGGATAAGTTGTCAACAAAATTGTTGTGTCTGATGTAAACGATTCATTTATTAACTCCCAGAGTCCGGATTAGAAAATTTATTTTTCGACATCATCCAATGTATGCATTTCAAGTGTAACCAAACGATTCGTTATTGAATGTTCTGGAAACGGTATTAAAAAACTACTGCGCAAACTATTAACCGTTCGAGCCGATAAAGCCAGAAAACATTTTTAAGTTCGACACCAAAATTTTTGCCATTTTTTTCTCGAATTTTTTTAAAAGTTCTTAATGACTAAAAAAGCCACGTTGAGTCAAAAGATCGTAAAAATAGACCTCTAGCTCGTTTTTGTTAGAAAGATACGCTTGCCTATAGAACCTATAACCAAACATACAGCTATTCGAACTTTGTTTTTTTTTTTATTCTTTTTTTTATTCTTTTTTTTTTGTTTTTTGATAAAAAAAGCATCCAAAATATGAATTTTGAAATTTTTATCCTTTACTATAGATAAAAGGAATAAGCGGAGATCAAAATTGTAATAATCAGTCCAATGTGGATTTACATAGAAAAAGATATAGGCTGCCTATAGAAACCCCCTAAGGGGGTTCCCAAACGCGTGTAAGGGCTTTTTCCAAATGTATTTTACAGTTAAAACGGTTGAAGCTAGAGTACTTCGAGTTAGAAATGGGCTGAAATGATCGAAACCTCGGCTGAAATTTGCATGCTTGAAGAAGTTTACCAAGATCTCATATTACCAGTAAATCCAGACTTATAAAAACCGGTATTTTTGAATTTGCAAAAAAGATCAGCGCCATTCAAGTAAAGACGCTAGAAACTTGAAAATTCTTAAGGTTAGTGAAAAAATTGCAAAATGAATTATTCTTGAGAGCGAAATTCGAAAAAAAAATTTCAAACTCTATTATTTTCGAAAAACTGGTAATGTGCAAATGTCGCAAGTAAAAAATTCAGCTCCCGAGTTTCATACATTTTTTTTAAAATTTTATCACCAAGATAACATAGAGAGTAAAACTCATTCTTAGCAGCGGATTAGACTTAAGACTCTCAATATGGATTCTAGAGGACGTCGAAAATGCTAGATCGAAAAAAAAATTTTTTTTCAAAAAATCCGAATTCTTTTTTTTAAATTCGTTTAAGATCGTGAATTAACGTAAGATGTGTTTTCATGTACTAATCGAAAATTATTATTAAGAAATTTTACAACTACGGTTAGAGGTCTAAGTCATGGATTAGAGTGACAATTATCGTTGATTTCATTTACATGAAATATCAAACAAAAGCATCAAATAATACTTTGATTCAGGTCAAGCTGCCTTTTTTGATCCGCCCGGAAACATGCTATCAAGGCTGTTGTTTGAGAATGAATTGATTACTTCACAGAAAACTTGTAATTCAATACAAAATATTTTCGCGCAGTAAATTTTTGATCTCATGAGTGAAAAACCACTTTTAGCAGCTAGGAGTAGCACTACATAGAGAGCTATAAGTAGACTAAACTATCCCAAATTAGACTTTATAATTAGAAGGTCGTTTCTACGTTTATAAACTAGCCAGGATTTGTCGTTAAGCAGTATACTGATACACACCGAGTTCAATCGAGCTTAACCGAATTCGCAATGAATAAATGAGTCACCTCATTCAAAACTGAGTCACCTACATATGTGTCATAAATCCAGATCAACTTTCCAAATTAATTATTTCAAGTGTTTTGGCTTAAAATCTTTACATTAAGTATCAATCATATTTTTTGTGCAAAAATCGTCAATATACAGTTTTATTATTATCGAAAAAATAGAAGATCACGTATAGAAAAGATGCTTGATAAACTAAATTATCCGAATTTTTTCAATTATCTTATAAAACCGATCTTTGCCACTAGGTTGTGAAACCTGAAGAACAAACAGAAAAACTCACAATTTCCATTTCAATAAAGTAAAGTGACGCAAAGAAATTTTAGTATTTCAAGGAGAAAAAAAGTGGCGTTAAAAACTAAGAAGAAATAAATTTCTATCTGCAGGTAGAAGTTGCAAACCTCGGACAGTTTCATAATTTCTTGATATTTTTATAATTTTGAAGCCATAATACTTTAATGAGTTACATGAGAGGAGATGAGTCTAAGGATATTGAGTCTAAACTTTTTTTATTCAATATTGCTTCGAAATAAAAACATTTTTTCATCGGATTTTCAATTATTTTTTTTCATGTCCGCTCGAAATCTTTGGGCGCTCAGAAACAACTTTCACCACGATCAGATAGAGTCTTTTAAAATGATAATTTTTTGAACTCGCAATTTATCTCCAATTACTAATAGAAGCCACATTATATTTTCGATTTTGAACGTAATCTAAGAATTGACATAAATCGGAGTCAAAAACTCCGTTGGGAACCCCCTTAAAGGGTTAAATTGCAGCTTTTATCGATCTCTTAAATTAGGCGACCTGTGAAGCTGAAAATATAATTACCTGGGTAGTTTTACCAGAGAAAATTTTTGGCAATAACATTTTTGTCATATTACACCTTCAAGAAGGTCGGACTGCGCTAACTCCTTTTTTCACGATAAAAAAACCACCATCAGAGTCCATAACATTAACCATTACACCAAGGAGTAGTTATTAACTGGTAGAATTTCCTCATATTTAAAACAATTGGCTCTATTTCACCAGTGTCATATGACAAAAAGATTTCTGCCATAAAATTTCTGACAAAAAGTTGTACTAGATGCCAAAAAATTGGCTTCGAAGAATATGTGGTATTCACAGAATCGACTTTTTAAACTTTTATCGGTCAATTTCCGGTATAACCGGACATCCGTCGGAAAATCAAAAAATTTTGGTCTTGGAGTTTTTTATTGGCTGTTGGATGCATAAATCCGTTTGCGAATATCTTGTTCCGTTCTCAAATGGCTGCGACAAAACTGGTTGAGTGTTCTAAAAAAAAATAACCCTAGCGACCACTTTGCAACGCTAAGAGATAATTTGCAATTGAGGACTCGGCTGCTCAGATTTTTGGTTTTAGTTGAGCTGGTTAAAAACCGGTAGATAATTTTTCCGACCATCAGTTAAGGGTATACATTGTGATACCTAATTGTTTACCCTGGTAGATTAATTGAACTTAAATTTCACATCCCAAATCATAATCAAGGAAAACTGATTGCTCGACTAATCAGGAACGAGCGTCAAAGTAGAGTCATATTTTGTAGCAAAACTCCTATTTTTTCGTGAGTTTTGGGGGTAGAAAAATTATTTTCGATTTTATGAACCAACAAAACGCACGCAGGTGTGTACTATCGTTTTAACA
>SCLH01001165.1:174410-197449 GCA_004367855.1 Oikopleura vanhoeffeni | reverse complement strand
TCATAGTGAACGATTTTTACATTTTTCTGCACATACAGGCTTTATGTTATATGATCAAGATTTAAGCACCGAAGATTTAATTCACTGCGAGAAATTGCCGTGAGAAGAGCCAAGCAATTAAAAAACACCAATTCCAACTGTCTTTTCATTTTAAAGCATGCGCAGTTTGAGCTTACTCTCAAAATTAATCAGATGCCGTCGTTTTCCAAAACGCCGAATTTATGAAAATTTTGGTTAAAAAAAATAGATAAATATGTGCGAGGAGGCCCGTAATCGATAGGACTTCATACTTGGGCTAATTTTTAGTGATAATGAAAATTCCGGATTTTGAAAAATTCTCGAAAATTTCGAAAAATATGTTTTCGATTTTTTTGCAAAAAGTGAATAACATTGGTATCCTGGATTTTGATACCTCTTTAGCCCTCTGTTTTTGCCGTCCGGAGGCGACATCTAGTGACCTAGAACTCTCGGTCGTTGAAAACAAACAAACAATGTTACAATGGGATGTAATAGGAGTTTCCACGGTAAAAATGCAACAATGTAAATTTTAAGTATGGTAATTAACCTCGTACACTCAACACGAATGCGCCCGGCAACCAAAGCGTTGGTATTAATCGACCTTGAAATACATATTTGTGTCTAAGAACTTATAAGGTGAATACCATAAAAAAAAGATTGGTCGCTAGGTAACTTTTTAACACCGCAGAACAGTTTTGTCGCGGCCATTTGAGAACGGAACAAGATCTTCGCAAACGGATTTCTGCATCAACAGCTAATAGACAAATTCCAAACCAATCTTTTGGTTTCATTTACGGATGTCCGGGTTTATACCGGAAAATGACCCGGTAAAGGTCTAAAAGACGACTTCTGAAATGGCACACATCCTCGAAGTCTATTTTTGCAGTGAGTAACACGTTTTTGTCAAAATTTTTGCAAAATTTAATTTGTCATATGACACCGGCTTAAGGGGTGTCTCATAAGCAAAATGGACTTTTTGAATTGGTTATTTCTCTCGGCATAGAACATAGGTAAAGTGATAAACATCGATAAGTAGTTGTAACTCTGGAAGACGTTAAATTATATAATTCTTAAGATAAAGGAACCAAACGGTAAATGAGGTTAACCAGCGAGCAAAAAATTTCTGAAAAAGTCGTATTTTTTTTTCGTCCTATTTAGGAAATCTACAAAATTGACATTATCTCGAAATTCCAGCGGAAAAAATTGGTCGTCCGGTTTTTTTTTTTTTTTTTTTTAATTTCTTTCAACTAAAAAGGTACCAAAGCTGGCGAAAAAAGGGACTGTTTTTGGCTAAATTTGCCAACGGAAAGTGTATTTTTTTTATGCACATTGCAAACATTTTCCGTGCACTAAGTTTTGGATAAGTTGTCAACAAAATTGTTGTGTCTGATGTAAACGATTCATTTATTAACTCCCAGAGTCCGGATTAGAAAATTTATTTTTCGACATCATCCAATGTATGCATTTCAAGTGTAACCAAACGATTCGTTATTGAATGTTCTGGAAACGGTATTAAAAAACTACTGCGCAAACTATTAACCGTTCGAGCCGATAAAGCCAGAAAACATTTTTAAGTTCGACACCAAAATTTTTGCCATTTTTTTCTCGAATTTTTTTAAAAGTTCTTAATGACTAAAAAAGCCACGTTGAGTCAAAAGATCGTAAAAATAGACCTCTAGCTCGTTTTTGTTAGAAAGATACGCTTGCCTATAGAACCTATAACCAAACATACAGCTATTCGAACTTTGTTTTTTTTTTTATTCTTTTTTTTATTCTTTTTTTTTTGTTTTTTGATAAAAAAAGCATCCAAAATATGAATTTTGAAATTTTTATCCTTTACTATAGATAAAAGGAATAAGCGGAGATCAAAATTGTAATAATCAGTCCAATGTGGATTTACATAGAAAAAGATATAGGCTGCCTATAGAAACCCCCTAAGGGGGTTCCCAAACGCGTGTAAGGGCTTTTTCCAAATGTATTTTACAGTTAAAACGGTTGAAGCTAGAGTACTTCGAGTTAGAAATGGGCTGAAATGATCGAAACCTCGGCTGAAATTTGCATGCTTGAAGAAGTTTACCAAGATCTCATATTACCAGTAAATCCAGACTTATAAAAACCGGTATTTTTGAATTTGCAAAAAAGATCAGCGCCATTCAAGTAAAGACGCTAGAAACTTGAAAATTCTTAAGGTTAGTGAAAAAATTGCAAAATGAATTATTCTTGAGAGCGAAATTCGAAAAAAAAATTTCAAACTCTATTATTTTCGAAAAACTGGTAATGTGCAAATGTCGCAAGTAAAAAATTCAGCTCCCGAGTTTCATACATTTTTTTTAAAATTTTATCACCAAGATAACATAGAGAGTAAAACTCATTCTTAGCAGCGGATTAGACTTAAGACTCTCAATATGGATTCTAGAGGACGTCGAAAATGCTAGATCGAAAAAAAAATTTTTTTTCAAAAAATCCGAATTCTTTTTTTTAAATTCGTTTAAGATCGTGAATTAACGTAAGATGTGTTTTCATGTACTAATCGAAAATTATTATTAAGAAATTTTACAACTACGGTTAGAGGTCTAAGTCATGGATTAGAGTGACAATTATCGTTGATTTCATTTACATGAAATATCAAACAAAAGCATCAAATAATACTTTGATTCAGGTCAAGCTGCCTTTTTTGATCCGCCCGGAAACATGCTATCAAGGCTGTTGTTTGAGAATGAATTGATTACTTCACAGAAAACTTGTAATTCAATACAAAATATTTTCGCGCAGTAAATTTTTGATCTCATGAGTGAAAAACCACTTTTAGCAGCTAGGAGTAGCACTACATAGAGAGCTATAAGTAGACTAAACTATCCCAAATTAGACTTTATAATTAGAAGGTCGTTTCTACGTTTATAAACTAGCCAGGATTTGTCGTTAAGCAGTATACTGATACACACCGAGTTCAATCGAGCTTAACCGAATTCGCAATGAATAAATGAGTCACCTCATTCAAAACTGAGTCACCTACATATGTGTCATAAATCCAGATCAACTTTCCAAATTAATTATTTCAAGTGTTTTGGCTTAAAATCTTTACATTAAGTATCAATCATATTTTTTGTGCAAAAATCGTCAATATACAGTTTTATTATTATCGAAAAAATAGAAGATCAACGTATAGAAAGATGCTTTGATAACTAAATTCATCCAATTTTTTCATTAATGCTTATAAACGATCTTTCTGCCACTAGTGTGTGAAACCTGAAGACAAACAAAAACTCACAATTTCCATTTCAATAAAGTAAAGTGACACAATAGAAATTTTATATTTCAGAGGAGAAAAAAAATGGCGTGTGAAAACTAAGAAGAAATAAATTTCTATCTGCAGGTAGAAGTTGCAAACCTGGACAGTTTCAATAATTTTCTTGATATTTTATAATTTTAAGCCATATACTTAATAGTTACATGAAGGAGTATGAGTCTAAGGATATGAGTCTAAACTTTTTTATTTCAATATTGGCTCGAAATAAAAACATTTTTCCGCCGATTTTAATTATTGTTTTTTCATGTCCGCTCGAAATCTTTGGGCGCTCAGAAAACAACTTTCCACGATCAGATAGATGTCTTTGAAAATGATAATTTTTTGAACTCGCATTTATCTCCAATTACTATAGAAGCCACATTATTTTTCGATTTTGAAGTAATCTAAGAATTGACCATAAATCGGAGTCAAAAACTTCCGTTGGGAACCCCTCTAAAGGGTTAAATTGGCAGCTTTTTATCGATCTCTAAATTAGGCGCACCTGTGAAAGCTGAAAATATAATTTACCTGTGTATTTTTAAACCAAGAGAAAATTTTTGCAATAACATTTTTGTCATATTACACCTCAAGAAGGTCGGACTGCGCTAACGCCTTTTTTCACGAAAAAAACCACCATCAGAGTCCATAAATTAACCATTACACCAAGGAGAGTTATTAACACTGGTAAATTTCCTCATTTAAAACAATTGGCTCTATTTCACCAGTGTCATATGACAAAAAGATTTCTGCCTAAAATTGTTCTGCAAAAAGTTGTACTAGATGCCAAAAAAATTGAGCTCGAAGAATATGTGGTAATTCACAGAACGCTTTTTAAACTTTTATCGGTCAATTTCGGTATAAACCGGACAGTCCCGGAAATCAAAAAAAGATCGGTCTTGAGTTTTTTATTGGCTGTTGGATGCATAAATCCGTTCGCCGAATCATCTTGTTCCGTTCTCAAACTCTGGCGCGACAAAACTGGTTGAGTGTTCTAAAAAAATAACCCTGAGCGACCACTTGCAACGCTAAGAGATACATTTGCATTGAGGACTCGGCTGCTCAAGATTTTGGTTTTACGTTTGAGCGTTGAAAAAAGCGGTAGATAAATTTTTCCGACGCATCAGTTAAGGGTATACATTGTGATACCTAATTTGTTTAGCCCTGGAGAAGATTAATTGAACTTAAATTTCACATCCCAAATCATTAATCAAGGAAAAACGATGCTCGATAATCAGGAACGGAGCGTCAAAGTAGAGTCATATTGTAGCAAAACTCCTATTTTTTCGTGAAGTTTTGGGGGTAGAAAACAAATTATATATTTATTTTCGATTTTATGAACCAACAAAAACGCACGGCAGGTGTTGTACTATCGTTTTGAACAAATATTCGCTCTAGAAACGCAAAAAAATATTTTTTTGAGCGAAATTTTAAGAAGGCTCGCTGAAAAGCCCATTCTTCTGATTTGAGTCACAATATTAGGAAATATAGTGTAATACAAGCTGATTGAGCCGCAGAGGGCGTGTATATCAAACCTACATTTTTTATGTTTTTTCCTCGTCGAAAGCTGTCCTTGACATTTTCAAAATCAAGAATATTTTGGTGAAAAATACAATAAAAAAAAATAAAATATTAAATAAAAATGATGAAAAAGTAGGTTCCTGGCTATGTATGGAGGTAAAAATACTACCAGTCATCTTCAAATTGTCCATATTTTCAGAAAAAAATAGTCAAAATTATCTGGAAAATTTGTTGGTTCAGCCTCATTTCATGAGGGGTACCCCCTTAATAGGTTTTTTTGGGAATTTCGATTTTAATTGAAATTAACTAAAAACCCGAAAAACAAAATACTTGTAAATGTACAAATATTTAGTTTTTCGAGTCTCGAACCCGAAAAACCTTTACCCAAGAAACTATCTATCCGCCAAAAACGTCCAGAATCTGAACTGTTTCAGTTTTGTGTCATGCGAATTGAATTGAAGTGTCAAATATATACAATATACACTCTAACGTATAGATGTTTAGATTCAGCATTATGACAAAACCGTTTCATCGATCATTCAGCAGGATGAAAAGTTGAGCATAATTCTGGTTAATTTAAAATTTATTCTCGAAGGAGATAGATTTTAAAAGTTGAGCATGCCAAAAAACGTCGGTTATTTGCCGTTTTAGAATTGGTCAGACACCGGATCGAAGAAAACTCGTGCTTTAATTTTGGCATGCTATTGTTACGTGTTCTGTGAAAATTTGAGCTAATTTGGATATATCGTCTCGGAATAGATAGATTTTGAAGTTACTAAAAGGTCTCCTTGTAACGATAACGTAACTATCAGTGTAATGATCAAAAACAATCTGTGATGTATTTTTTCGCAAGATCAAGGATAGATTCACACATCAGTTTTTTCGGTTTTTCTCAGAAACTCTTGGTGTTCAAGATATATCATCGTGAATATGTCAAATCAGAGTCCCACACCCCCTTAAACTTGATATAGCAATTAAAAAATTGATAGTGATAATTCGGTACAGTTCTTGAGAAATTTTGTCCAAAATAAAATGGAAAGTTCGACCAAAAGATGAT
Source organism: Oikopleura vanhoeffeni (assembly GCA_004367855.1). NCBI lineage: Eukaryota > Metazoa > Chordata > Appendicularia > Copelata > Oikopleuridae > Oikopleura > Oikopleura vanhoeffeni. Next base: position 191,570 of record SCLH01001165.1, on the reverse strand, counting down.
CTTCAGGATCAATACATGAAGAATAAATGCTTTACAAAAAAAAATCAGAATTCGTTAAAAACAAAGTATATCATGAAGAGGTGGATAGATATTCACTTGGAATTATTTTGAATTAGGTAACAGTAATTTTTATACATAAAGAAAGTTCTACCAAAAGATGATCTCTGAAAATTTCACTTTATTAAATTTATTTAAAATTAATTAATAATTAAATTCCAGCGTTTTTTAATAATGTAATTACGCTTTTTTAGTTTAAATTCCGAAAAATGCAAACAATAAATATTCAAGTGATTTAGAAATAAAAGACGAAAATATTATTCATTTCGAAAACAAATGAAAATCTTATTAATTTCGAATTAAATTAATTTGTAATTATAAAATTAATTGTTGAATAAATAATCTAAAGTCAGTTAGAATTTTCAGTTTCTCACCTGTCCTCGGTGGAACGATTAAAGTTATTCTTATAGATATCAATCGCAATATCAGCAAGATGTGTACAAAAAGCTTAACAAATGGACATATCTCCGAACTAAAGATATCGTGTGCCAATTAAATCGGCATCAAAATCACTGCATTTCAGTGCGGCTACTTAAGTTTTGTTTTCGGGATTAAAGCAAAACATTTATAATTTTTTTGGAAAAAAGCAAGTAATTTAAGCTCAAACATTTTCAACACTAAAGTCACTGTTTTTAAGTGACATTATCTTTATTTGTCGGCCTTTTCCTTGTGAAACTGCAAGCGAAAGTATTGATGAATAGAATTCAATAATTAAAGTCAGGCTGTTACAGTTTTAAATAAGTTCAGGCAAACACTGGTTTTGTGCAAGAAAAAGTAATATCCATCAAACCTTTGATGAATCACTTAAAAAGATAGTATTTTCTCTGTGCTAGAATTTTGCATATCAAATCTTAAAGATAATTTATTTTGAATAATTAATCAATCCGTATATTTAATCATTTATTTTTAAAAATTTTTTTTATATATTTTTTCGTGAAATCATTACGCGTAATAAAGTATACATGTAAATGTATATTGAGAACTACTAGGCTCGTGTAATTCGCATTCTACACACTATCCATCGCCTCTCCCTCGGTGTGGCTAAGATAAATAAGATGAGATGGACGTGCGAAGTTAGAAAACTCTACCTATACATGATGTAGATCAAATTCGGAAAACAACGATGATTAGGTCCAATCCTTGTGCATCGATCCGATCGCAACAATAGAATTGTGAACACCACTGTGCAGCTTGTATCCACGTGATACTGCTATACGCTTCAGTAAATTTCTAGAACTAATAAACTCTAAATTGCTCTATAATATCAAATTTCGGATGCAAAAGATAGTGATTGTTTGAACTTCCTTATGCAAAAATTGAAAACTCCAACCTACCTTGGGCTTTTCTGCATCAGCAATTGAAAATGCCTAATATAATAGGCTCTGGTGCCTTGGCGGAACTTTTTTTTTCTGTGCTCACAGGGGTTAAGATTATTAGATTAACATGTCTTGAATTCTCTTGTTTTTGTTCAATTTTAGGTGTACAAAATTTTTAAACAAATTTGTACTTTTCGAAATAATAATCATGTGTCTCAACTTGGTCGAATTTGAATATTTTTAAATAATGACCGAAAATAGTCATATTTTGGTTCAAAATGTTCTTCTCGCTGAGCTGATACTTAATATGATATAATTACTAGAGGTTGCTAATATATTNTTAAAGATATTATAACTATACGATTGAAAACCATAAGTTGGATTAGAGCCAAGTACTCGTTTTTTTATTTCGATCGAAAACCCGCGCGTGTTTCGTATTTTGTCCAAAATCACCATATGTATGATAATGTTTCCAGAAGCCTGAACTATCAGAAAAAAATCAAAAATAAATTTTCCGAGATCTACTTCCGATCAAAAATTACGTGTTTACGAACATTTTCGTCGAAAATATTCAGTTTTCTCATTTTGAACGCCTTAGGATTGAAATTTTGGGGTACCCCAATGGAAAATTTTTCTCCCAGTAAGGTAAGGTATCATATGAACACACAAAAAATTAATAATTTCGGCATTTTTTTCGACCTTCCAAGATTGGTGACACCCTAGTCCTAAGCCGAATGAATAATCAAGTGAATGATTTTATTTAAATCACCTGTAAAATCAATGAATTTCGCTTCTAAGCCAATCACACAAGGTGTCAAAATGTTACTTTTTTCTCAATTGCTACTAAAAAGTGATATACTGTATAAGTTTCTGAAAGCTTCGCTATAATTTGTTATAAAAATGTTATGAAATAAGTTTCGAATTGACAAACAGACAATTGAAATTCCAAACATTTATGTTCTATAATGATTTTCAAAAAACATGATGAAAACATAATAATTGGCAAAATTGGGTTCTGGCATCTTAAATTATATGCTCCGAGCATTATGCTCATCTCTGTGGTTTCATTATGTAAAACAAAAATCGAAATATTACGGATCCTTGTCACCGCTGAAAACCAATATATCCTGATGAAGTTTGGGCATAATTTTCCGACAATGACAAAATGGTGGGGAGTCTTTTTTCCCGCATTTAATGCGGGAAAATATTTGATCTGAGAGCGTTTTTCCCGCATGCGGGAAACGAAGGAACGGTTTTTTTCCCGCATTTTATAAAAAGTTGAGCTCAGAGCGTTTTTTCCCGCATTCGAATTTCACAAACTATGCCATTTAAAAAAAATCTGTCTGTATATTTAAAAGGTGACAACAATGAATTACAATTTCAGAAGTTATCGATTGAGGTGGTCTCCGAAACAATTCCTAACCTAACTTTTCGAAAAACAGTTTTCGCGTCAACACTGGGCACGAGTTAGAGTTTCCCTAAGCCTAACCCTAAACCAATCAATTTCAAATATTATTTTGCTCATTGCGGGAAAAAAATCTATCTTTTTCCGCGCATAAATGCGGGAAAAAAACAAGTTATTTATACGGGAAAAACAATCAGTTTTTTTTCTCGCATTTTTTTCATGCGGGAAAAAAATCTGACTTTTTTTTCGCCGCATGATGCCGAAAAAGACCGAGACCCGACAAAATCACTATGAAAAAAATCATAACTTGCACTTTTTATGGCGTGTCCATAAGGTGAAATTGCGTGTATTCGGGCTTTTTAACTGATCTCGGTAAAAACCCCATTACGGTTTTTTTTGGCAACAATTTCTGTCCATCAGTTGATGCAAAAGTGTGTCAGGTATAAGCTTGGAATATTTTATAAATTGAACAATTTTGTTGCTCAAGTATGCTAATTAAATTTAATGCTGATTCAATTTGTTTAGCTGATTAAAAAAATACAGAATTGATCTTTATTTAAATTTACATAAATTACTTCAAGTATTTACTTCAAATACTATTTCCAGGAGCAATCCAAAAACGCCATCAATTATATATAGACCTAGAAATAAACTACAGTCACCACTCTCTAACTGGATCACCCCTAACTGGAAACACTTTCTCTACTGGAACGCTTTTTTTAGTCGGTAAGTGTTCCAGTTAAGAGGTGGTGGACTGTATAATATAGTTCATAATTAATGTTCCATAATAATGGTTTGATAATAATTAATTAACGAAGCTTCGCCTATATTTATTAATCAAGGCGCCGCCAAATTCAAAGGGACCAAATTACGAGTGAACCTTTAAGTGCCCAAATCCAAAGACATGCAGGTTTTCCCTAGAGTATGAAAACAGTTCAAAATTTAATGAGGTTTAATTGTACCGGGGATTTCAACGATGCAGTGACATTTAATTATCCGAAATCTCTCAATCGATTTCGACCTAAGGGCTAGAATCTTCAGCCGCTAGATATCAAAAAAAATTAAAAGTAATGGGCCCCTAAATAATGGGCCTTCCCTATACTGAGGTTCCACGCCGATCGATGTGCGGTCTAGGAACGATGAAGTTTGAAAAAAAATTAGTGTTCTAAAAATAGAGTCAGCACCCTGGTGTGTGGAATCACAACGTGTGATGCACCCATTTTAATCATTACATTAATTAGGGTACTAATTTTTGGAAAAACAAACTACCTCTACAACAAGTCCGCGATGATTTAAAGGCGTCAGATTACGTTGAGAACCCCTTTAAACCCCTTAAACCATATTTCGAAAATCAACAAAATTATGTAATAGTCTAGAAAAGTTTTGAACGCTGATTGCTTAAGGAGTCCAATCAAAATCGTTGAAAGTTAAGTTATAACTACGAGTGCCCAAAAATTTTGGGAGCACTTGAGCGCGGGCGCTTTAACTCGTAGACTCGATTTATGCCAACCGCGTCGCCATACACCATTTAATTTCGCATTTTACGACCTTAATCCTGAATGACAAGATCAGTTATATAAGTTATCGATCACTTTGAAACAAAACGACGTTTGTGCGTTTTTTTTTTAAAATTTTACTGTATTACAGTACCTTATTTTGCAAAAAATTTTTAACATCACAAAATTAAACCTTTCATCGTGATCAGAAACCAAATTCTAAGCATTTTTCATTACACATAGCCCGATATCGTCCGAAGGCCGATAAAGGGGGTTCTTTAATTTAATTTTGTACAAAAAAAACCAAAAATCGGCCGAAGGCCGATCAGAAGGATATAATATCCTGGATATTTTATATTGTATTTAATTTTTTGGTTGATTATGAAGTCCCAATCGGCCGAAGGCCGATAAAGGAGAATATAAATATCTGTATATTTTATTTTGTATTTAATTTTGTTGAAAAATGAGTTCCAATGCGCCGAAGGCTAGATAAGGGAATTTTATATTTTTATTACTTTTGTTGAAAATGAGCCCAAAATCGGCCCAAGCCGATAAAGGAAATTTTATATTTTTATTTATTTTGTTGAAAATGAGTCCCCAAACGGCCGAAGGCCGATACAAAGGTGATTTTTTATTTTTGTATTAATTTTTGTTTAAACAATTAGCCCAAATCGGCCGAAGGCGATAAAAGAAGGTCTTAATATTTTGTATTTAAATTTTGTTGAAAAATGAGTGAGTAGGCGAGATAATTGGGCTCTTTTTACCCATTTTCACGTGAAGTTCCTGAAGAACCTGGCTACAGAACATAATTTATTTTTCCCAAATATTAGTGATAATTCAGATCATCTGATACTCCAATCTAAACGCTCAAACCAACGAATTTCAGTAAACATCCCTAAAAACACTAAACAGTCTACTCCTCATATCATCTCTCTCACTTTTTATTGATATTCGCAATTTGAAATGTATATATAAATACTCATCACTAAAATGGAAGCCTTTTTTTTCCAAATTTTGCCTCTCTGTGGTCAAACAGCCTTTTCTTGTTTTGTCTTCAGAGTTTCAGAAACGACTTGTGAATTTCAAGTTTTGTTGAATTCAGAACCTTAAATTTTCTCCAAGCCTACTTTATTTAAAAAAATTCAAAAAAAAAAGTTCTGGGAGTTAAAAAAGTGACAAATTCTCTACGAAAAGGACAATCAAAAAGTCATCTGACAAACTCAATTTATCGGTCACCCTTAATTTAACTTTGAATCCAACCCCTGAAATTTGAAATTTGAAATATAAAGTTTAAAATTTAGGTTTAATTTTTGAAAAAAATTAGTTTAACTTTTTGAAAGAAAATGTACAAAATTCTTTAGAAATTAAATAATTTTAGAAAAATATTGTCCTAATTTGAAAAAATGTACAAATTCTATAAAAAAAATGTCGTAGTAAAATTAAATACAAATATGAAATCTCCTTTTATCGCCATCGGCCGATTTTGGGCTTATTTTTCAACACAAACTATATACAAGAAAATATGAAAATCCCTTTTATCGGCCTTGCGGCCAATTTTGGCTCAATTTTCAACAAAATTATATCAAACATGCTGCTTTTAAATCCACGGCGGTTATGAAACGTGATTATTCACTTTTATGAGGCTTTCGGCCGATTGAGGACTCATTTTTCCAAACAAATTAAATATCTTCGCCTTTACGCTTCGGCGATTAGGGGCTCACTTTTCAACCAAAATGGAATAGAAACAATTCCCCTATATCGCCTTCGACCGATTTGGGGCTCATTTTCAACAAATTAAATACAAAACCCTTCTTTATCGGCCTTCGGCCGATTTGGTGCTCATTTTACAAGAAATTAAAAAAAATCACTTTTTATTCCGCCTTCGAACCGATTTGGGGTTCATTTTCAACAAATTAAATACAAAACCCCTCTTTATCTGCCTTCGGCCGAACTTTGGGGCTCAGTTTTCAACAAAATTTAAATGCAAAATATGAATCCTCTTTTTCGGCCTTCCGGCCGATTTGGGGCTCATTTTTCAACACACCTTAAATAACAAAATCCCCCTATAGTCGGCCCTTGGCTGATTTGGGGTCATTTTTTAACATAATTAAATAAAAATATAAAATCACTTTTTTATCAGCATTCGGCTGATTGAGGACTCATTTTCACAAAATTATACAAAATGAAATATCCAGGATATTATATGCCTCCTTTATCGGCCTTCGGCCGATTTGGGACTCATTTTCCAACAAAAAATTAAAATACAAAATATGAAATCTCTTTTATCGGCCTTCGGCCGATTTTTGGGCTCATTTTTCAAAGCAAATTAAATACAAAATATAAAATCCCTTTTATCGGCCTTTTCGGCCGATTTTGACTTGCATTTTCAAACAAAATTATTATTGTAACCTCTGCTTTTTTCACCCAGAACGGCGGATAGTGAACGTGATTATCCTCTTACAAATGTTCTGGAGAATCTTGATAAAAAATTTGAGTCAATTTGCAAAAATATCCCTTCCCCGGGAAAAAAAGAAAAAAGAAATAATACAATTTTTTGAAGTCGAATTGTAAATCATCGTTCGGTTAGTTGGCGTTCTAGAATTGTTCATTCGCCGGAATCAAAAAAAGCTTGTCTCAAAAGTTGACCATACTACCGGTTACGTGATCTTGTACCTATTGGCGTCATTGTCAAAAATAATTTGTGATTCTCTTTTGTGTAGCAAGATTAAGGATAAGTTTCAACAAAATATAGCATTTTTCGGTTTTTTTCATGATCTTTTAGTTTTCCACTATAATTTCCCAGAGAATGTTTAAATCAGAGTCGCATACGGTCTGCGAACTATGCGGCATACCCCTTTTAATTGACAATTGTGTAATTTTCAAGGTACTTTAACAACCATTTTCTGATTTTAAATAATTTAAAAATATGTTTTCTTGTCTACTTTAATCATGCGGTTTCATTTTGCGGGTCAAAATTTCTTTTGAGATTTTATTTTCAACCAATCAGCAGAATCGGCAAAATTTTGAAATTTTTTTCGAAAAAATTAATGCTAAATGAATTTTTAAATAATTTCCTATCTAATGGCCTACTTCATCTAATTTTTATAATGAGCTTTCCTGTAAATGCTAAATACCATGCTGGCTGTTTACACCACCACCAAATGCATGGAATCTACCTCTACACAAGCAAGTTCGCGATGATTTAAAGCGTCAATTACGTTGAGAACGCCCTTTAAACCCCTCCATATTTCGAAATCAAACAAAATTATGTATACGTTCTACAGAAAAGTTTGAACTCTGATTTGCTTAAAGGAGTCCAATCAAAACGTTGAAACAGTTAAGTTATAAAACTACCCGCTGAGTGCCCAAATTTTGGGCACTTGAAAGCGCGCGCTTTAACTCGTAGACTCGATTTATGCCAAACCGCGTCGCATAAACCCATTTAACAGCATTTTACGACGCTTAATTCATGGAAAATGACAAAGATCAGTTATAAAGTATCGATCCATTTTGAAACAAACATGACGTTTGTGCGTTTTTTTTTGAAAATTTTTACTGTATACCATACTTAATTTTTTGCAAAAATTTTTAAATCAGCAAAATTAAACAGCTTTCATCGTGACAGAAAAAAATCTAAGACATTTTTCTCATACATCCATGCCCGAAAATGATCAACGTGACCGTAATTCACGAAATAAGGTCGGCAAAAATGAGTAACTTTTTTTTCAAAAATTGCTTAAATCACATTTTGAAAAAAGTAAAGAGGTTCTTTAGAAGTTTTTTAAGACTTTTTTCATTACACCAAAGTTCAAAACGATCACGTTAACCTTCAAATTAGGAAATAAGGTTTTTGGTGAAAGTAAACAAAATAGTGATCAAATTAAGCCGAAAAAGTTTTTTGGGGCCAATAAACACTTAATTTAAGAGATTTTGAACATAATAATTATTTTCCAAACACGTCACTGATCAATATTTTTCGAGAAATAAGGATTATCTATGACATATTTCAAACCCTATTTTTTGAATTATTTCGTCACCTGATTTTCATTCGGCACTTTGGTGTATAAGAAAAAAGTCTTAAAAAGCCTAAAAGTTCATCCCAAAGTTCTTTGTTTGTAATTTGATAACTTTTTCAAATTAACCGTATATCACTACTTTGATAATCTGCCAATGCTTGTTGCATCAATCGACCAAGAAAACACTGATTACATAAGAATCAATAATAACGCGACGCAGATAACCGACGTTTTTTACTATTATTCGATTTAAATCTTATATCCGAGATAAATTTAAAACGTGGCTCAAATTTTCATCAAGTATTTCTCATGACATGCTTAACATATTAAAGGGGGTTGTTTGGGGTGTGAGCTGTTGGAATTGTGGGAAAATAGCCCTCTCCTCGCAAGCTGGACTGGAAGGGTCGATAACGGGCAGACACTAAATGAGAAGAAAAATACGGAGCTAAAACCTTCTCTGTCAACTGCAAGTACATTTTTTTAATGTCTGGTGAAGGATGGCTCAACCGGTGCGGCATCGAAAAAACTGGTAAAAATATGTTCTCATTCACGACAAAAATTGTAAAATCTCGATCAATTTTGCTTTAAATTAATAAAAACAGAAATTTTCCGATAAAGTACGACTCCTTCAATAATTACCTAAAAATAAATCTTAACAAAAATCTCCTTTGATTTAAAACGGTAAAAATTGAAATTGCAGGAAATTCTCTTTAAAATCTGAATAAGCTCGGTCAATTTGTTTAAAATTGACATACACACACACGCACTCACAAGAAATTGTAATGAAATGTTGCCATACATTACCTAAAAATCGTTGAAAAAATATTCTCTGTAAGGTTTTAAATGCGTTGACAAAACAGCCTTCATTGTTACTAATATTTGCGGCTGGATACTTTCCCGTAATGATTGAGAAGAGAATCAACACGCCCCCGCTAAAAGCCTCGAACCAATCAACCACTTTATTTACAATTTCATTATTTTGAACCCATCATACATCTCATTCCATACACTCACTTATTCTTCATCACTGTTTTGAGAAAAATTATTGTTATTGGACGGGTTCTAGAGAGAACATATATAAACTATTTTTTCCACTCATGCATTCTTTACACCCAAACCTTAAGCAGTCGTTTTTTTAGCCAATATCTGGTTAGAATTCGAAATACGACCTTTTTCAAGGTCAGTGGAAAAAATTCCGAAAAAAAATCTACTTCGATTTTTTCGAAAGTTGGCTCAAAAGACAGCCAGTAAAACACCAATCAAGAAACTTGGCTTACGTCAATATGATATTTGAAGCAAACATTATTTTTAGCCAATAGATAACATGCTAATTTTAACATATACTGTATCTACAGTATACAAATTTTTTATTTCCAGTTAAAATGGAACACAATATTTATCTTAGGAACATTTCTAGATTTAATTTCTTGTTACTTACTGAAGTTCATGTATTCATTTTTTTCAATGGAAAAACTGCTTAAAAATGAATAAATAGATATTCGAAAACGTTCGCGTACAAAACATGAAAATAATTTTTAACTTTAATTTCAAAAAAGGTCTTAGAAAAAAATCCGAAAAAAATGAAAAAAAATTCGGGATTTTTTTTGCTGGTTGGTCGTCAGTACCTTTTTTCAACCATCTCTAATCATTTGAAGTATTTTTAATGTCCTTTAGGCTTTTGAAATCAAGAGTCCCACAGTGGCACTGCCACAAGCCGCCCATTACATGATTGTTAGGGTGGCCTTCCAGCCGTCCGCGTCCAAATATACTTATAGAGTAAGGTAGTGTAAAGTGTGGTAAGGGCCTTGCGGAGGGGGAGAGCTAGTAGTCTACGTAAAACTAGCGCGTGGGCAATAGGGCAATATTGTGGCTGTCACCTGTGGATTTATCAATATAAAATCAAAATTATCAAGTTTACCTAAAAGTGTAGTTTTTTCAAAACATTAATTAAACAAAATAGCTAAATTTTAAAGCGTCACTGATTTATATATGCAGCAAACAGGGCCACTAAATATTTATTTCAGAATTGGGAAAACCATTTAGGGTATCCCGGTTCCTACCTTCTGCAGTTTTTATGTCATAAAAATGCACCAAATCAATTGTTTAATGTTTTGAAACGCATAAACCAACCCAAATGACAACAAAAAATTTTTCGAAAATTTTGCCGTTTTTTCGATTTTTTTCTAAGTATTTTTTCAAAATTATGTTCAAAAAATAACGTTTTGTCAATTTGACCACTAAAACTTCAAAATACCGGGTTGACTGTAAGCCAACTTCTCTTCATGTTACCTGCTCAGCTTTCTTTTAGCCTACTTTCGAAAAATCGAAGCTACATTTTTTCGGAAATTTTTTCACGTGACCTGAAAAATTCATATTTTTTGTTGTGGGTCGAAATTGACAAAAACGCCCCAAAGGAAAAGTTTTGTTGTTTGAGCTACTTTGCAAAAATTGAGTAATTTTGAAATTTAACCTAGGAGGCGATGATTTTCCGATGAAAAAAATCAAAAACGCGGTCTTGTTGGACGCGGTTTTTCCGTATTCGGAAGAATAAATATAGCACTTATTATCGACAAAAGCTAAGCCAACAAAAGTTTTGTATACTAATTATACCCAGGTTATGTTAAAAATTTGAGTTTATTTCAAAATAAAACCTTGGGACGAGATAGATTTCCGTTTTGGCTTAGGTGGCTCTTGTGCGCTATGTGTGAAGAAAGTGTGTCATACAAAAAGTTTTGGCTAATTTTTTTCGCAAAGTTTGAAGCTAGTTTCTACAAACTGGCTAATCTGAATTAATATCCTCGAGGGCCGTGTTTCGCCAATATTTCATCGAGAAATGTCAATTTCAGGGACGGCGATACCTTGAATTCAGAATAAGTTCATTTTTTTTGCCAAAGAAGAGAATTCCGCCGAGAATTTCGTGTTGAGCAGGCGAGAAAGGTTTGTTGGTTAACAAACAGGTGGCCGAAAACTCAAAAGAAAGCTGCTCAACCTGGTACATCTCATTTCACAAATGTTGCCGAACTCTCACACTTTCAAAACTGCCTATGTTCGAGGGATTCTGATTTCAAAATTAACCGTAACAATCTAACAAACCAAAGAAATCTCAAACAATTCTTCGCCATACAGAAATTCTCAAATTTTTGACCAGTGGTCATTATTTAATAATGATTGTAAATCTTCATTCTGTATTTCTTTTTATGAATATTTGGTACTGTAAAATGTCTTTCCAGACATATTCACCAGAATTGTCTATGATTTTCAAATTCATGAAATCACCTTCTGTTTGAATTCCTTTGTGCTAATGTTCAACCAATAAAAATTAAGTCATACAAATTTAATTTCAACTTGAACAATTTTTTAAGATAGATGAAGTGTAGACAATGTAAAATTGCATTGAATTGGTCTATAGTTTTTGGTCTACAACACAAACCCCCAAGTTGTTGGTCTAACAAGTTTTTCCAAAGCAAAATTTGCCTTTTTCAAATCACGTTTCTCAATAGATTCAACAAGGCTTTAGATACAAAACGGAGAGAAAAAAATGGTGAAGCGTATCATATACGGTTCAAACGACCCACAATAAACGATCAAATGATCAAAAGCTTTTCAACTTTTTCTAGCCCGAGTAACTATTGCACTGTGCAATTTGCACACTACCAGCTTAAACAGCCAAATTTTCTAAAATTTTTGTTCTAAATTAACTTTTCGCATCTTTTCATCCCCTTCTCTATTTCGGGCACATTTTTTGCAATCCTAATTTAGCTGTCCTGCGCTTTGCGATACTTCCTCAAATTCGTTAAAACCTAAAAAACCTTAAAACAAAACCTAATAAAAAACCCTTGAAACTGTTTTAAATATATCACGATATATATCTGTCGATTTACCTTTTTTACAATGGTCTATAGTTTAATTGACTATTCCGCGGCCAGTGCTGATAGGGAATTTCAAGAGACAAAAATCACGGTGTTTTAATTTGCGTGCCAATTGCTAAACATCATATTATGTTAAGATGCCATTAAAAACTTATTTTTAACAAAGTCGCCATTTAATGAAATTAATTCGCCATGAAAATCAAGTCAGAATAATTTTCAACCACATTCTGAAAGGATTGCTAAAATTATCTTGATTAAGCATGCATGGGAGCGAGTTAATCAGATTCTTTAGTGCCAAGGTCCTAGTGGCCAATTTGAATTACGAGTGCGCGTAACACCCCTTAATATTTTCCTTTAGGATTCTGCAGACAATCAACAATTATAAACTAGCAGTAAATAGTCTCAATAATTGCCACTGAAAGCAATTTTTATATTTGCGGATTATTTTTAAGTATGTGAATGCAAGAAAGACAGCAGGTGAGCATTTAAACATATTATTATTATTTTAATTAATGAAATTTATTATTAACAAAAAGAGAAAATTTTACGAAAATTTTTGGGAAAATGTCACCTGGACTACCATACGATTTCATTGTTTTTTTGTTTCTTTAATTTTCCCGACTAAAAACAAATTGGAATTGCAGATTTTTTTTATAAACAGGATCAAATAAAGCGAAGAAATATTTCTGAAATCAGATGATAAAAGAATCCGAGACATTTTCGATGAATGAAAAATTATCAGATCTGAATAAAAAGTCAATTTGGATGTTAATCGGGTTTAGGGGGGTGGGTGTCGTAATTTTTTGAGGCCTTTATGAATTAATTTGATCCATTAGTCATCGATTTATGACTAAAAGTGGACCCAAGGAATCTCATGGTGGCAATCTGTTTTTTCAAAAAAAATCTAGAACACATTCTAATAATTTTCGAAATTCCGAATATTTTTAGCCTAACCCGCATTAAACCGGTATCGCTTCATGATATGAACATTTTTTATTGGCAAATATGACCGCCTTACAACGATGCATGAATTAAAAATTATCGAAAATGTCTTAATCGATTCTAGAAACTTTCACATTATTTTAGTCGAAAAAGTTAAACCCAATTAATCGGAATTTGGACTGCTTGATTGGTTCAAAATTTCGATCAGCTTGTAAAGCCCAACTTTTGATCACGTGAAATGCTCAGCTTCATTTGGTGGTAACTTTTGTTCCGATCAGACGAACTTTTTTTTTTCGAACTTTTCATTTTCGTTTACTCCAAGTCACTTTTCTAGATATAAATAAAAATTATTTCCAATCACATTGACCGCATTAATATTTATCTACCTTAGTCCGGAAAAACGGCTCAATTCTAAAGATTCGTCTAAAAGAAGATAGCGTTTGAAGTCGAAAAACTAGAAAAATGGCGTTCAAGTGAGATTCTACGAAGAAAAAATATCAAAATTTTGCAACATCCTTCCGACCACATTTTGTTCTCTTTATTCCGCTACTTTGTGTAAATGTTTGATACGCCTTTGAATGTGGTGTCTAAAAGAAGATAGATTTGGAAAAAACATTTAGTGTTCTAGAATAGACTCACCACCTGGTGGTGTGATGTAAATGTTGACGTTTGAGATGTGTAATCGTTAGACGAAAATAGATCTACAAAGGAGTATCCTTAGATTTTTTCACACCTGCCCTAGAATTATTATGAGGCGGGATTGAAAGGTAGCCCAGATTACGGACAGCCACACCCTTAATAATTGAAAAAAAATTAACTTTCAAATTTTTCTAACACACAGAAAATAATAACTTTGATTTGAATTTCAGATGTTATTCTCGGAACAAATGCAATTATTTGCTATATTTAAAAAAATCGTTGACCGTCTGGTTACCCATGCCTAGAAGTGAAAACTCTCATATTCGTGAGGGAATGTCCGCATCGGCATTGTGCGAGTTAATGATGTTTGAATGTAATCTAAAAGAGGTTTTTAAAACTCTTTGAAGTTTCCTCCTCAATTTTGTTGAGGTTATTTGAGTCTTTCAAAAAAAACAGTAGTCCTTATGATAAGCAACTTTAATTTTTGATTATATGGTCCCGTGTTTTCCGCCTATGCTGGAAATGGTAAGAAGGTTAATTTTTTGAAAATTACGCTTAAATTAAAGGCTTTTCGTGATGAACTATGAGTTGATAAGCCTTTTTTAGGTAAATTTTTTATTTTTGGAGCAAAACTGTTGCTCTCCACATGTCAAATCGTGGTTAAGGGGTGGTGTGAGGAACTTTAAGACATTTGCAAGCTTCGTACGGCAGAAACCAATGAAGATATAGAACTTTCTGAAAACATATATGGGACCAAGCTATCTTTGACTATCAACTCTATTTACACTTTAGTACACCTAAAATCATCTGGTTAACCGGGCCGGTAACCGATGAGTCCCTCGGCTTTTTTCAAAAAAACAAGGGATAGTAGTGAGAATCTGGAAAATTGTCGATTTTGCGATTTGAGCTGTTTTTTCAACACAAGTGATAATTAGAATATATAAACGCACGCCAAAAGATTCCTTGGGTACTATTTGCTGGAAACAATATTAGCACTATGGTATCATTTGAACGCAGCGGATCTACGAAGCAGTGACATGAAATTGGCCATGCTTCGCCGTAGCCTAGGTCGCAACTTCTCCATTCTAACTCACCGTTGCAATGCAGCGATGCCTGTCATGGCAACTAATTTTTTTTATTTTTTTTTTTTTTTTTTTTTTTTTTTTTTTTTTTTTTTTTTTTTTTTTTTTTTAAAGAAAGACTTTCTTGTGGATGAGATTAACATCCTGAATATATTCAATGAAACTACAGTTAATCTCTATAGTAACTTACTCGACCCGCTCCCTAAACTCGAACTGACTAGAATTATTTTAGGGCCGAGTAGCAAGTGTTGATTGGTCAAACTCGTATCTTCTTGGTTGATACATGGATCTAATTGTATTAGCGTAAGTCACGCCTAACACACCTATGGAGTATGCACAGTATGCAATGAGATGCACAGTGTACGCATGTATACAGAGTATCCTTAGTAATACAGAGTGTTCCTTAGTATACAGCAGTCTTAGTAATGCAGAGAAACTACTTAGCATGCACATATGAATTGGGTGGCTACGCTAGTACCCTCCGCCGCGGTATAGCGTGTGTGTTTAAAAATCAAGAGCCATAGTTGATAAATATCGGTTCAAGCAAATCGAACCGAAAGGAATCTTTTGGTGTCATTTTCTTAAAGAAAAATTTTCTCATTATCAGTTTTATCTTCAAAATTGTCGATTTCGCGCAATTTTAGTCGATTTACAGCCCATTAAGTCGAAATTTAAAACAGAGACTTTCTATTTTATAATCACCAACCATTCAGCTTCTTAATGATTCCGAAAAATGGAATTTCCCTAGATATCCCAAAGAAAGCTGTACTATCAAACGAATGTATGGTCCAGCCCGGGGGAAAATTTCAGCCAATGGGCTGGACTTGGCCCATTGTGAATAAGGGCTCCGCCCACAGCAATCCTGTTCGCATGTCGCGAGATACATCTGCGGTAGTCATAAAACGTCGAAAAGAACCCTTTTCGGCACAATCGCCAGAAGAAAAAATCTAAAAAAACAGGCTCACAACCATCGAAATTCAGACAATTTTTCAGATTCTCACCAAATGTCAAAACTTTCCCATATATAAGCCTAGGATCTAATTTCTTTGCAAAAAGCCGAGGCACTCCGTGTTTAAAGCCGAGGTTAACCAGATCGGCTTGGTTAAAGTGGTACTAAAAGTGGATAAATGGGATTGCTAGTTCAAGGATAGCTCCTACCAATGTTTGTTTCAGAAATGGTCTTATCTTCATTGGTTTTAGCCGTACGAGACCTTGCAATATCAAAAACTTCACTCACTTAGCCTCCCTTAGCCCCCATTAACATTGGGGTGGTGATGGAAGCTATTTATTTTCCTTTTATGCAATAGGATGTAAAATAAATCTTCTCTGGATCTTGCAATCATTTTTATATTTATGTGTATAAATCGAATGCACGCCTTTATATTTGTACTAGGATTTTATCAATAATTTCATCTAATAATTCACATGCAGAAGAATTTGATTAGTAAGTTATTAACTCAGTTTGAGGTCTTTTCTCCGTTTTGCTCGATATTCGTCCCGTTTTTCTCTGTTAATATTGATATCACGATATTTTAAGTTTTTGAATGATCGAAATTTGCCTTTTAAGTTTTTTTATTTATTTGACGACAATGTTCGATGCAAACACTGTGCAGTAAGATTTTTTGGTGTACACTACAAATTATCGTCTACACTCATGGCCAGGAAAAACTTTTAATTTTGAAAAGTCTATGGTTATTGTTGAATCCATATGGTTGTTTTGTTCTTGCGGAATACACTCATTGTTTACCCTGACACGTATTCTCATCGTGTTTTACTGTGTACATCAGACACGATTTTTGGTGGGTTTTAATCTTACATTTAATGTACAACTAAATCTTTTCCCATAAGTATTATATTAGAAAAAACTCTTATTCATTTCAACATAGGATAATATTTTGTGCTACCACTATGGTGGGTGGCACATTTTGGGCAGGCAAACCTATGTGTAGGCGGAAAAACTAGGGTTAGTGCAAGAAGAAAATAAGGGTTGTGAAATCCCGTACTATTGTAGCTCAAACCTATTTTTTGCTGATAAAAGTTTCGTGCCGTGTAACACTAAGCAGCATACAATTTGAGTTATTACTGGTTATAATTTGAATATCATACAAGATTGGTATCACTGGGCTTACCTTTCGTGTTCGCGTTCGAGCCTGATTTTGACGATGAGAGCACCGGGATATCACTTTTACTAATAAGAGTTCGACATAAGTTCAACCACGAACGCGAAAGTGAAGGCCTAGGCATCATAATGTTGGAGGGGGGATGATATTTCGATATTCAAAGAATCAGCTTACATCTTTTAAATATTTTTTGTTTTATTTCGAAAATAAGGTTTTCC
>SCLH01001165.1:156660-168421 GCA_004367855.1 Oikopleura vanhoeffeni | reverse complement strand
AAAAACCTTAAAAAAAACCTTAAAAAAAACCCTTGAAAATGTTTTAAAATAAAACGAAACTAGTCGGATTTACCTTATGTTACAATGATCTATAGTTAATTGACTATTCCGCGGCCAGTGCTGATAGGGACAATTTCAGAGACAAAAATCACGGTGGTTTTAATTATGCGTGCCAATTGCTACATCATAATTATGTTAAATGCCATTAAAAACTTATTTTTACAAAAGTCGCCACCTTTAATGAAATTAATTCGCCATGAAAATCCAGTCAGAATAATTTTCAAAAACATTCTGAAGGATTCTAAAATTATCTTGATTAGCATGCATGGGAGCGAGTTTGAATCAAGATTCTTTAGTGGCCAAGTCCTAGTGGCCAATTTGAATTACGAGTGCGCGTAACACCTCCTTAACTATTTTCTTGGATTCTGCAGAACAATCAACAATTATAAACTAGCAGTAAATTAGTCTCAATAATTGCCAATGAAAGCAATTTTATATTTCGGATTATTTTTAAGTATAGTGAATGCAAAGAAAAAAAGAGGTGAGATTTAACATATTATTATTATTTTATTAATGAAAATTTGTTATTAACAAAAAGAGAAAATTTCACGAAATTTTTGGGAAAATGTCACCTGGACTACCATACGATTTTATTGTTTTTTTGTTCTTTATTTTCCGACTAAAAACAAATTGAGTTGCAGATTTTTTTTATAAACAGGACAAATAAAGCGAAATATTTCTGAAATCAGGATGATCAAAAAATTCAAGAGAACATTTTCGAATGAATGAAAATTATCAATCTGAATAAGAAGTCAAATTTGATGTTAATCGGGTTTAGGGGGTGGGTGTCGTAATTTTTTGAGGCCTTTATAGAATTAATTTATGATCCATTAGCATCGATTATGACTAAAGTGGACCCAAGGAATCTCATGGTGGCAATCTTTTTTTTCAAAAAAAATCTAGAACAAATTCTATAATTTTCAAAATTCGAATATTTTTTAGCCATAACCCGCATGAAACCGGTATTCTACCATGATATGAACATTTTTTATTGGCGAATATGACCCGCCTTAAACGATGCATGACATTAAAATTATCGAAAATGTCTTAATCGATTCTAGAAACTTTCATGCTTTATTAGCGAAAAAGTTAACCCAATTATCGGATTTGGACGCTTATTGTTCAAAATTCGATAGCTGAAAGCCAACTTTTATCAGTGAAATCTCACTTCCATTTGGTGGTAACTTTGTTCCGATCAGACGACTTTTTTTTTCGAACTTTTCATTTCGGTTTACTCCAATCATTTTCTAGAATATAAAGCAAAATTTCCAATCCACATTGACCCATTAATATTATCTACCTTAGTCAAAACGCTCAATTTAAAGATTCGTCTAAAAGAGATAGCTTGAAGTCGAAAAACTAGAAAAATGGCGTTCAAGTGAGATTCTAGAAGAAAAATATCAAAATTTGGAAAAAATCCTTCCGACCACATTTTTGATCTCATTTATCCGCTACTTTGTGTAAATTTTGATACGCTTTGAATGTGGTGTCTAAAAGAAGATAGATTTGAAAAAAAACCATTTAGTGTTCTAGAATAGACTCACCACCTGGTGGTGTGATGTAGCAATGTTGACTTTGAGATGTGTAATCGTTAGACGAAAAATAGATCTACAAAGGAGTATCCTCAGATTTTTCACAACTGCCCTAGAATTATTATGAGACGGGATTGAAAGGTACCAGATTACGACACCCACCCCCTTAATAATTGAATTAACTTTCAAATTTTTCTAACACACAGAAAATAATAACTTTGATTTGAATTTCAGATGTTATTCTCGGAACAAATGCAATTATTTGCTATATTTAAAAAAATTCGTTGACCGTCTGGTTACCATGCTAGAATGTGAAAACTCTCATATTACGTGAGGGAATGTCCGAATCGGCATTGTGCGAGTTAATGATGTTTGATGTAATCTAAAAGAGGTTTTAAAACTCTTTGAAGTTTCCTCCTCAATTTTGTTGAGGTTATTTGAGTCTTTTCAAAAAAAAACAGTAGTCTTATGACAAACTTTATTTTTGATTATATGGTCACGTGTTTTCCGCCTATGCTGAAATGGGAAGGTTATTATTTGAAAATTACGCTTAATTAAAGGCTTTTCGTGATGAACTATGAGTTGATAAGCTTTTTAGGTAAATTTTTATTTTTGGAGTAACTGTTCTCTCACAGTCAATCGTGGTTAAGGGGTTGGTGTGAGGAACTTTAAACATTTGCAAGGCTTCGTACGGCAAAACCAATGAAGATAAGACATTTCTGAAACATATATTGGAAAAAGCTATCCTTGAACTATCAACTCTATTTATCACTTTAGTACCACTCTAACCAATCATCTGGTTAACCGCGGTTAAAGATGAGTCCCTCGGCTTTTTTCAAAAAAACAAGGGATATAGTGAGAATCTGGAAAATTGTCTGAATTTTGGCGAATTTGAGCTGTTTTTCAACATAAAAGTGATACTTAGAATATATAAACGACACCCAAAGATTCCTTGGGTACTATTTGCTGGAAACAATATTAGCAACTATGGTATCATTTTGAAAGCAGCGGATTCCTAGTACCGCGGTATACCGTGTGTGTTTAAAATCAGACCATAGTTGATAATATCGGTTCAAGCAAATCGAACCGAAGGAATCTTTTGGTGTCATTTTCTTTTTCTCATTATCAGTTTTATATTCAAAATTGTCGATTTCGCGCAATTTTTAGTCGATTTACAGCCAATTAAGTCAAAATTTAAAACAGAGCTTTCTATTTGATAATCACCACCCATTCAGCTTCTTATATTCCGAAAATGGAATTTCTAGATATCCCAAAGAAAAAGCCTTGTACTATCAAAAGAATGTATGTCCCAGCCACGGGGGAAAATTTCAGCCAATGGGGCTGGACTTGCCCATTGTGAGATAGGGGCTCCGCCCACGCAATCTGTTCGCATGTCGCGAGATACAATCTGCGGGTAGTATCAAAACGTCGAAAAAGACCCTTTTCGGCACAATCGACCAGAAGAAAAAATCTAAAAAACAGCTCACAACCATCGAAATTCAGACAATTTTCCAGATTCTCACCAAATGTCAAAACTTTCCCATATAAGCTCTAGGATCCTAATTTCTTTGCAAAAAGCCGAGGCACTCGTGTTTAACCGCAGTTAACCAGATGGCTGGTTAAAGTGGTACCAAAGTGATAAATGGGATTGCTAGTTCAAGGATAGCTCTTACCAATGTTTGTTTCAGAAATGTCTTATCTTCATTGGTTTAGCCGTACGAGACCTTGCAAATATCAAAATTCACTCACACCACCCCCTTAGCCCCCCATTAACAGTGGTGATGAACTATTTATTTCCTTTTATGCAAATAGGATGTAAAATAATCTTCTCTGGATCCTTGCAATCATTTTTATATTTATTTATAAATCGAATGCAACGCCTTTATATTGTACTAGGATTTTTATCAATAATTTCATCTAATAATTCACATGCAGAAGAATTTGATAGTAAGTTATTAACTAGTTGAAGGTCTTTTCTCCCGTTTTTTGCTCGATATTTCGTCCCGTTTTTTCTCTGTTAATATTGATATCACGATATTTTAAGTTTTTGAATGATCGAAATTTGCTTTTAAGTTTTTTATTTATTTGACAATGTTCGATGCAAACACTTGTGCAGTAAAATTTTTTTGGTGTACACTACAAATTATCGTCTACACTCATGGCCAGGAAAAACTTTTAATTTGAAAAGTCTATGGTTATTGTTGAATCCATATGGTTGTTTGTTCTTGCGGAATACAACTCTATTGTTTAACCCTGACACTGGTATTTCTCATCGTGTTTTACTGTGTACATCAGACACGATTTTTGGTGGGTTTTAAATCTTACATTTAATGTACAACTAAATCTTTTCAATAAAGTATTATTATTATCGAAAAAACTCTTAATCATTTCAACATAGGATAATATTTTGTGTACACAAATAATGGTGGTGCACATTTTGGGCATGGCAAAACTATGTGTAGCGGAAAAACTAGGGTTAGTGCAAGAAGAATAGGGTTGTGGAACCCTACTATTGTAACCCTATTTTTTGCTGATAAACAGTTTCGTGCCGTGTACACTAAGCACATAAAATTTGAAAGTTATTATACTGGTTATAATTTGAATATCATACCAAAGATTGGTATCACTGGGCCTCTACTTTCGTGTTCGCGTTTGACCTGATTTTGACCAATGAGAGCACCGGATTTCACTTTTACCAATAAGAGCTTCGGAAATAAGTTCAACCACGAACGCGAAAGTAAAGGCCTAGGCATCATAATGTTAGATATTTCGATATTCAAAGAAAATCAGCTTAAATCTTTTGTATATTTTTTGTTTTATGTTCGAAAATAAGGTTTTCCTGAGGGGATAACTCAGAAAAAACTTCAAAAATAAAAATTTCGAACTTATTTTTTAGAAATTTTTATCATTTTTTAAACTCAGTTTTAATTTTCTGAGCGTTCCTCCTAGCAAATTGGGCAAGTTTGTAGACCTCAAACTGACATTAAGGGGGTACCCCTCACGAATTGAGGCTCAAATAAAAAAAATCAGAATTTCATTCTTTTAGTTTTTTTTCTGGAAATTTGGATAATTTGAAATAAGTTCGTGGTATTTTCATCCCGATACAGCGTCAGGAAAGTACTTTTTAATCATTTTGAAAATATCTTGTCTCTATTTCAAGCATTTGAATCAAAATCTATGGATTTTCAGCAATGAGAAGTACAGTTTCGGAAGAAAAAAATATAAAAATTAAGGTTTCGATAGTAACAGCCCTCCGCGAAGTCAAGAGCTGTTCATTCATATATGTTTCAGTATTTTGACTAAAAAATCTAGGGGGAAATAGACTTTTCCGCGAGCCTCTTAAAAACCTTTTCTTCCTGACGTCCGGCGTATAGGTGGAAGGCAAAAGATAGGGGTTTTTTTTCAAAACTTCTCAGGCAAAAAGATAGGCGTTTTCGACAAAGCCAAAATAGAAAGGCATATTGAGAAATTTTGATCAAATGGAAAAACCATTAAATTTAATTATAGTTTTAACTTTTCATTTTGATCTGATCTGGTGACAGTTGATTGTCTTAAAAACTCTGGCACAATTTTTGTGTCAACAAATCTTATCAATTATTTCAAGGCCATTTTCACGATAACTATTTATATTTTGAAAATGCAAGTGGAGAATCTTCTGGAAATCATTTTTTGCTATAATAATGTGCAGGAAACTACGCACACCATTTCTTTGTAGGTGGTGTATTAATGACACAATTTCAATTTCCAGTGTCCTAGTGAATTATTTACCGAGGAATATTAAAATTCTCGCGCATGATACAAATCATACAGGGGCACGATCACGGCACCTAGTAGCTTTCATAGAAATCTTTATTAATATATTTGGTTTGAAAAATTTAATAAATATATTCTAGAGACCCTAAATTCGGAAGACTGCCGTGAGATCAAATTATCGCAAAAAAGTAGTTTTCTGAGGTTTCCAAAACATGTTACTTTTGCATTCTGTGAATGAAAAATTGTCCGCCTATCACACTCTCATTGCGCTCGGTGTGTGTGCACTCCGCCGTAGAAATCGTCAATTAACACATCTTCGTCCTTAGGATCTTGTTTTAATTGACCAATCAGAGCGTGAATCGTTCCGTCCTACGTCACGCGCGCTAGAGGTGAAATTCCGCCGTATAAGTGAAGGTTTTTTCAGCGAAAAAAGTGTCAGTTATACCACCCTGCCGTGTCACTACGCCATGATCTCTTCTTGTGGATCATAAAATCATAAAATAATTTTTTTATCCCCAAAACTCACGGAGAAATAGGCTTTTTGCTACAGAATATGACTCTACTTTGAAGCACGTTCTTGATTGGTCGAGCGATCAGTGATCCTTAATTATGATTTGGGATCTGAGATTTAGAATCAATTCATCAACCAGGTTAAAGAATTAGGTTTCACAATGTATAGTTTTCCAGATATTTGCCCTCAAAAACCATGAAAACGGCATTTTTCATGAGGGGTACCCCCTTAAGACCGCTACCGTCTAAAGCTGCCGGTATACTCAAGTTAATCAAAGTGTCAAAAACGTTTGTAACAGACTGTGACTCACAGTTTGTTAAAAATAATGATTGAATTTAAGGCCGAAGCAAACCAAATATTATTTTTGTCCTCACTGACGATCTGGGCTGGTCTGATGTAACGTGGAATAACAGAAATGTGAAGTCAACTCCATTTCTGGCTGAAATGGCAAAAAATGGGACAATTTTAACCCAATCATACTCTACCCATAGGTGCACACCTACGAGAGCTTCTTTACTTACTGGTAGATACCCTTGGAGGTATGGACTTGGAAGTGATCCGATTGATGGAAATATGCCAGAAGGTTTATCACTCGACGAAAAGTTACTACCAGAATATTTGCAAGAAGAGGGTTATTCTACACATATTGTTGGAAAATGGCATCTTGGGCACTGCAATAGCTCTTATCTACCACATCATAGGTACTTTTTAAATTTCACTTTAACGCTTGGAGGCACAGAGCTTTTTAAAAGGCTCAAGCCACTTTCAATCATCCAAAAATCGTGGAAAAAAAATGCTCGCAGGCAATTTTTTTCAAGTGCATTATAAAAATCGGTGATTCAGATCAAAATATGTATTTCAAAAAATTTTTCGCTTATATGTTCAAATTTTATGGCGAGTTAATTGAAAGGCCATTTTTCGTCTAATTCTTACTTCTTACTATGAAATAAGTAAATTCTTAGTATGAAATAATTTTCGACTTGAGAATGAAATAGACAAATGTCAAAAAATGTCGTTTTTTTGGCGTCTAGAATTTGTCAGTCGGCCAGATCAAAAAAAAGCTCGTCTTAAAGATTGGCAAAACACGTACGATTGATCGGAAAATATGAGTAAATTGATATATATCGCTGGGAGGAGATAGATTTTGCAGTATTAAAAACTCTCTTGTAACATACTGTACACTATTGGTGGTGGATGTAAAAACCATATTATGTACTATTTCGTAAGATAAGGAAGATTGAACATAATATGTAGTATCTGTGCAAATTTGAGCTAATGATCAGTATAAAGCTGAGGAGATAGATTGCAGTATAAAAGCTCTCTTTGGTAAACATACTTAACTATTAGTTCTGTAATGTAAATAACCATATGTATGTTACTCATTGTAGAGATGAAGATACGATCTACAAATCGCGTATGTTCGTTTTCTCATCAAGCTCTTAGTTTCAGAATAATACCGTGATATAGTCAAATCTGCCAGATATACCCCCTTACAGGGTACATGTTTCTGCAGTTTTACATTTCCCTACATTTTCTGCAGTTATTAGCGTCATACATAAAGCACCAAATCAATCGTTTATGTTTTGAAAGCAAAAAACCAAAATAAGAGACAAAACAAAATTCGAAATTTTCGATTTTTCTGCGGTAATGTTTTCAATATAATGGAAAAATACCGTTTGTTTCAAATTTGGACTCCAATAACTTTAAATATTTGCTCGACATAAGCCAACTTTCTTTCAAATTCCCACTTTTCTTTTTGAGCCTACTTTCGAAAAAATCGAAGCACTTTTTTCCGGAAAATTTTTTCACTGACCTTGAAAAATCATATTTTGAGTTTGGCGGTCGAAATTCAGAAAAAAACGGCTCCAAAAGTTTTAATTGTCTGACGCTGTCCTTTGCGGAAAATTGTAGTGAATTGTGAGAATCTGAACCTCCAGAGGAAGATAGAATTCCGATGGAAAAGCTCAAAAAAAAACGATAGTCATTCGCATATTCAGAAAAAAATAATAGTACTTACGACAATAACGCTTCGTCACGGAAGTTATGTAACTATTATACAGTAGTTATTAAAGTTTTAAGTTTATTTCAAAAAGAGTTACCTCAGAAGATGATAGATTTCGGTTTTGGGCTGTCAGGTCCCCTGTTTCGCTAATGGTGTTGAGAGTGTATAATCAAAAAGTCTGACACACAGTTTTAACGCAAGATACAGCTATCACAATGGCTAAGTCGAAAATATCGCTTGAAGCCGGTGTTCGTAATATTCTTCGAGAATCGTCAAATTAGGACCGGGATAGCCCTAAGGGGGTTCTACGATCCAATATGTTCTTGAACCAGAAATGCTATCGACCTGTTGGACTATATACCCGCTTAAAAATATTATTATAAAACAACTACAATGACATTATAGTGTTTTGAACCAGAAATGGCTATCGACCTGTTCGACATATCGACCCCTGTTAAAAAATTATTATTAAAAACATACTACAATACATTATATGTATTATCTGGATATTCGATTTATTATCATTATCAAAGTATCAAGATTACTAAAGGTAGAAATAAGTTGTAAAAAAATTTGCCTGAAAATGATATAATCAAAACGTTAGCAAATAAAACAAAAAATGAAAAAAATTATCAAAGAGTCACATCTTAGAATGTGAGGTTTTTACAAATTTGATTCAAAAAACGATATATGAATTGCAAACTTTGAGGAATTACAAGCAGAAGAAAACACCAAGGCTCTTAAAATGACTTTGATTCAACTCCGCCAAAAATTTTGAACTATGGAGCGAAAAGTGTTTTAAACTATATATTTTTCGGATTGAATCACGATTATCAACAATGCACTCGAAAAGAAAAGTGTCTGCAAAACATATTTTGCATATTTTGGATGATTCAAAGTGGGTTTGAACCGTTCACAGAGGCTCTGGAACGGTTAAAAGATCTATATTGTTGGAAAATAGCGAACTAAAAATGCCAAAATAAACTCAAAATAATAACTATTATGTAATCTACGAAAATTTCAACTTTGAAATTTACAACAATTAATTTATAGCAATGTTCGTAATTAATCATTGTTTTAATAGCCATTTTCTATGCAGCTATATGTCTTATAGAATGCAACTCCAACTACAGGAATGAAGTACTCGTACTTCGCGGTCCCCGTGACTTTTAAACCCTAATGCACGTCGCCTAAAAACGGCACGTGTTCACAAGAAATAATATTTTGGCTATCATACTAATGAGACATACTTTTTAGATTTTATCACTCGAATGGCAACTTGTGTAAATCTGTGAAGCCAAATATTTTAATACAAAATTCCTTATTTGGGTTGAACTCAGGCATAGCAGCGAAGTGTACACCATGTCTGGTAGTTTGACTCATTATAAGGAAGAAAGCTGCAATGCAAAACACTGGGTAATTAAAAAAAAAATGATTATTAACGAAATGATAAATAAAGTTGTTCTATGAATTTCTAAAAATTTGGAAATGTTCGAGATTAGAAACTAATAGTTTTTTCGAGTTTATTGGTTCATTTTATAATGGTTATTTCAAATCAATGTATTGCAGCATTTGTGAAAAATTTTGCTATAGCAAATTTGCTCAACTAAAGTTATAAGGTATCGAAAAAAATATAATCTTTTAACCCCTGCACAGAGGCTTTGAAAGGTTCAAACGGACTGCGAATAACCCACGCCCACTTCGATTGAGAATATTCGAAGCCGGAACGTATAGGGCGCTATTCGACGTCTCAACAGTATAGGGAGATTTTCCAATGATTATCTGAATATCCGCCTATGCGGTCTTGTTTATCTAGGCGTCATGATGCTTTGAGTGAACAAGAAATCACTGATCTCGATAAAGTGTGATGTGATTGATACTTTTCAAAAGTTATTACTGTTCTGATAAAAAAAGACCAGCAAGTGCATTTTCGCATATACAGATGAAGCTCTTCTATATCCAGAATGATCCATTTATGCCCTCCAAAGATTTGTCCCCGTCAAAAACATGGGGGAAAACAACGCGTCATTGAAAACAAGTTAATCCAATAGTCTAGAGTTAGCCCAAACTGAGCACATTATCTATAATATAAACATTAAAAATGTTTTAATCGACAATGTTTTATTTTTTGTAGAATTACTGAAATGGTAAATATAGTTTTGTTAAAAAATAGAACAAAGGTCTGGAGAAAAAATAGACAATGGTCTGATTCGGCCAATTTTTATTGGATATTCACTAGATATTTGTGCACATGGAGCATCAAGAAATAATTGAATGACTCGTTGCCCAAATGACGCGTCGGTTTCTGACCCGTGTTTTCTGAGAGCCTAAAAAATAAAAGAATCTTTGGAGATTGGGCAAAAAGGATATGGGTTTACCACAAGTCGCACTAACAGCGACCGTTTACAAATAAATTTTTTGATTTTGCAACTAATATTGTGACAGTTAACATAAAAAGGGGGTCCTAGACCTAGAACTGTGAAAATCTATTTGTTAGTTACATATCTTTATCAATTTTGACGTCTAGCTAATGAATGTGGGGCTGAAAGAAAGAGAGGGCCGTCATTGAGTGGCTAAAGGGTAGAAGGGGATATACAGTTTACAATTACAGTTTTGTCGGAATGGCAACACAACAACTTTGGCCGACAACGTACGTTACAAAATCTAGAAAACTTCGGTTGAGAAAGGATATAGCGGTTAAGGGGGTAGCAGCGATGTGGAGACTTTGGTAAGTCAGTTTTCGAGTGATAGAAAGAAAAAAATGTAAAATCTTATTTATTGGTTATCTTCAATAAAAAGTGTCAGTCTTGCTAAACGTTAACCTTTGTAGATTTCTCAACATACTAAGTACTGAAAAAATCAAAAGACCACCGTTCATTATAACTCCATCCAAACTTTGACCCATGTGAGATTTCTTTTTGAAGGCAATATATAAACTTCAGGATTTGGTGTTTGCGCTAATTAGTGGGAGAACAGCATCCATATGAAAAAATTTCCAAATTAACACGTTAAACCAGGAAGAAAAAAGGAAAACAGCTTTTAGGAAAAAAAATGACGTCCAATTGCGTAAAAGATATTAAAAAGCCTCCTGGCTTGGAGAAAGAGCTTAACCGAATTAATTAAGATTTTTTGAAAAATTTCTATAAATACGTGCATATATGGCACGATACGGGTTCACAGGCAAGTGTATGTATCATAATTTCATCTACTCAGTTTCGACGACATCAAACGCCTCCCATCACACAAACACACACATACAACACTACATACCCACCAAACACCACCACAAACTGACAACCCTTGATTTGGACGAATTGCGAAAAATTTTCATAATATTCCTGAGATAAATCGGAGCAAAATAAAGACAAATGAACATGTTATGATTTTAACAGAGTTCAGAAAACTACGTGAAACAGCATTGAAGTTAAAGTGGCTATTTTTTCGTTTTATTCCAGATTTAAAACAAACAAAAACGCAATTTTGAATGTAAAAGATGGCCGTGAATTTATGAATGTTTCTGAATTTTTTTGAAACAACTTTACGAATCAATAAAAAAGTTAAACCCAGAATTTCGCTTAAATAGCAAAATAAAAATATTTATGAGCTGAATACAATATCTGGTTCAGCTAACGTATAATAAGCACATTGGAAAAAAATAAACCAACAATTATTTCGGTAGTTAAGATTGACGCCACTGTGCACATCGCTGCTATCGCTCTAATTGAAGTCTACCGCGTCCTTGATTGAACTTATTTCCTTGAATCTGAAACAAAGAAAAATCGTGGGATTATTTTTTTTTTTTGGGAACATCTTTTTTTTTCGAAAAAATATTCGCTCTGTTTCTGATCAAATCTAGAATGCCTTATATCTGTAAATACCCGCCCCGCAAAGATACCACCGAGA
>SCLH01001165.1:140312-156639 GCA_004367855.1 Oikopleura vanhoeffeni | reverse complement strand
ACTTTCCCATATAAGCTAGGATCGCTAATTTCTTGCAAAAAGCCGAGGCACTCGCTGTGTACGCACAGTTAACCAGATGGCTGAGTTAAAGTGTGGTACCAAGAGTGATAAATGGATTGTAGTTCCAGGATAGCTCTAAGCCCAATGTTTGTTTTCAGAAATGCTTAATCTTCATTGGTTTAAGCCGTACGAGACCTTGCAATATCAAAATTCACTTCACACCACCCCTTAGCAACCCCCATTAACAGTGGGTGATGAACTATATTTGCCTTTTATGGCAAATTTAGGATGTGAAAATAATATCTTCTCTGGATCCTTTGCAATCATGTTATATTTATTTAGAAATCGAAGCAACGCCTTTAATTACGAGGATTCTTTATCAGATAAATCGTCATCTAATAAGTCACTATGCAGTAAGAATTATGATAAGAATTATTAAACCGTAGTGGAAGTTCGTTTCTCCCCGTTTTTTGCTCGAATATGCGTTCCCGTCCGTTTCTCTGTTAATATTGGATACACGATATTTTAAGTTTTTGAATGATCGAAATGTGCTTTTAAGTTTGTTTATTTATTTGGACAATGTCTCGCATGCAAACACTGTGCAGTAAATTTTTTTTGGTGTACACTACAAATTTAGCGTCTACACTCCATGGCCAGGAAAAAACTTTTAATTTTGAAAAGTCTGATGTTATTGTTGAATCCATATGGTTGGTTGATTCTGCGGAATACAAACGTCCTATGTTTAACCTGGACACTGGTATTTCGCATTCGTGTTTACTGGTAATCAGACACGATTTCTTGTGGGTTTTTAAATCTACATTGAAGGTACAACTAAATCTTTTCAATAAAAAGTATATATATCGAAAAAACTTTTAATCATTTCAACATAGGATAATATTTTGTGTACACAAAGAATGGTGGTGCACATTTTCGGCAGTGGCAAAACTATGTGTAGCGGAAAACTAGGGTTAGTGCGAAGAAAAAGGGTTGTGGAACCCGCATAGCTATCCTCGCCTTGAACCCTATTTTTTCTGAAAACATCAGATACTATACCTTGCGTGCCGTGTACACTAAGCACATAAAATTTTGAAAGTATTATTTACTTAAATCTTGAAGATCATACCAAAGTATTGGTAGCATGCGCCTGCTACTTTCGTGTTCCGTTCCGAACCTGATTTTGACCAATGAGAGCACCGGATTTCAGTTCGCTGTATAAGAAGCTTCGGACATAAGTTCAACCACGAACGCGAAAGTAAACAGGCCAGGCATCCATAATGTACGATGAGTATCGATATTCAAAGCGAAAATCAGGTCCATCCTAATCTACAAGAGATCATTTTTTGTTTATGCTTTCCAGATCCACCGCGAAAATAAGGTTTTCCTGAGGGGGAGTCTCTCAGAAAAACTTCAAAAAATAAAAATTCGAAACTTATTTTTAGAACATTTTTTATCATTTTGTTTAACCGAGGGTTTAATTTCTGAAGCGTTCCTCCTAGCAAATTTGGGAACGTTTGTAGACCTCAAAGTTACATAAGCATGACCCACGAATTGAGGCTCAAATAAAAAAAAAATCAGAATTTCCATTCTTTTAGTTTTTCTGGAAATTTGGATAATTTAAATAAGTTTCGCCCTCCATGGTATTTTATCCCGATACAGCGTTCAGAAAGACTTTTTAATCATTTTGAAAATATCTTTCGTCTCTTTTTCAAGCATTGTGAATTCCAAAATCTATGGATTCAGCATGAGAAGTACAGTTTCGGAAAGAAAAAAAATTATAAAAATTAAGGTTTCGATGAG
Organism: Oikopleura vanhoeffeni; assembly: GCA_004367855.1. NCBI lineage: Eukaryota > Metazoa > Chordata > Appendicularia > Copelata > Oikopleuridae > Oikopleura > Oikopleura vanhoeffeni. The sequence continues at coordinate 154,842 of SCLH01001165.1, read as the reverse complement.
TAAAGCCCTCCGCCGAAGTCAAGATGCTGTCATTCATATATGTTCAGTATTTTGACTAAAAAATCTAGGGGAAATAGGACTTTTCCGCGAGCCTCTTAAAAGAACCGTTTTCTTCCTGACGCTCCGCGCGTATAGGTGGAAGGCAAAGAGATAGGGTTTTTTCAAAACTTCTCAGGCAAAAAGATAGGCGTTTTCGACAAAGCCAAAATAGAAAGGCATATTGAGAAATTTTGATCAAATGGAAAAACCATTAAATTTAATTATAGTTTTAACTTTTCATTTTGATCTGATCTGGTGACAGTTGATTGTCTTAAAAACTCTGGCACAATTTTTGTGTCAACAAATCTTATCAATTATTTCAAGGCCATTTTCACGATAACTATTTATATTTTGAAAATGCAAGTTGAGAATCTTCTGGAAATATTTTTGACTATAATAATGTGCATGGACAACCTACTGCACACCATTTCTTTGTAGTGGTGTATTAAGACACAATTTCAATTTCCATGTCCTAGTAATTTTTATCCGAGAATATTAAAATTCTCGCGCATGATATCAAATCAACGGGGGCACATCTACGCACCTAGTAGCTTTGTAGAAAATCTTTAGTTTAGATATGATTGTTTGAAAAAATTTAATAATATTCTACGAGACCGTAAACTCGATACTGCCGTGAGATCCAAATTACGCAAAAAGTATTTCTGAGGTTGCCAAAACATTTACTTTTGCATTCTGTGATGAATAAATTGTCCGACCAACAATCACCATGCGCGTACGGTGGTTGCACGCCTGAAACAATTAAATCTGTCTAGGATCTTGTTTTAATTGACCATCAGAGCGTGAATCTTCCGTCCTACGGTCGCGCGTGTAGGACGCGTAAGGTGAATTCAGCGGATAAGTGAAGGTTGACGTAAAAGTCACGTTATCCGACCCTGCGTGTCATAGCCATGATCTCTATCTTGTGAGCATCATTAAATCGTAAAATAATTTGTTATCCCCAAACTCATCGAGAAATAGGCCTTTTTGCTACATAATATGACTCTACTTTGAGCATTCGCTGATTGTCAGCAATCAGCCTGATCCTTAATTATGATGGGGATCTTGAAGTTTTCCACGGCATTAGTTCTTCTCTCTCCTATATTTGATCTCTAGATATGCCCTCACAAACCATGAAAACGGCATTTCTCATGGAGGGGTACGCCCCTTAAGACGCTACCGTCTAAAGCTGCCGGGTATACTCAATTAATCAAAGTGCAAAAACGTTTGAACAGTACGTGATCTCACAGTTTTGTTAAAAATAATGATTGAATTAAGGCCAAGCCAAAGCCAATATTGTTTTGCTCCACGTGACGATTGGGCTGGTCGATTAACTGGAATAACAGAAATGTGAAGTCAACGTCCATTTCTGGCCTGAGACATGGCAAAAAATGGGACAATGTTTAACGCCAATCATGACTCTTACCCATAAGGTGCACACCTACGGAGAGGCTCTTTACTTACTGGAGATACCTTGGCAGTATGCTTGGAAGTGATCCATGAGGAAATATGCCAGAAGGTTTATCACTCGATCGAAAGCTTATCTACCAGAATATCTTGCAAAGAAGAGGGTTATCTACACATATTTTTGGAAAAGTGCATCATTGGGGCACTGCAAATAGCTCTTATCACCACTCATAGGTATTTTTAAATTCACTTAACGGCTGGAGGCACAGAAGCCTTAAAAAAGGCTCAAGCCACTTTCAATCATCCAAAATGGTGGAAACAAAATGTTCGCAGGCAATTTTTTTCAAGTGCATTATAGAAAATCGGTGATTCAGATCAAAATAGATTTATTTCCAAAAAAATTTTTCGCTTATATGTGTCAAATTTATGCGAGTTAATTGAAAGACCATTTTTCGTTTAATCTTACTTCTATGTAAATAAGTAAAATTCTTGAGTATGAAGATAATGTTTCGACTTGAGAATGAAATAGAAAATGTCAAAAAATGTCGTTTTTTGGCGTCTAGAATTGGTCAGATCGGCCAGATCAAAAAAAGCTCGTCTTAAGATTGGCATACTACCGTTACGTGATCTGTGAAAATTTGAGCTTAATTGGATATATATCGTCTGGGAGGAGATAGATTTTGCAGTATTAAAAGACTCTTCTTGTAAACATACTGTAACTATTGGTGTGGATGTAAATAACCATATGTGATGTACTATTTCGTAAGATTAAGGATAGATTGACATACTATCGTTACGTGATCTGTGCAAATTTGAGCTTAATTGGATATATAAAGTCTGGGAGGAGATAGATTTTGCAGTATTAAAAGACTCTTCTTGTAAACATACTGTAACTATTAGTGTAGATGTAAATAACCATATGTCATGTACTATTTCGTAAGATTAAGGATAGATCTACAAATCGGTATTTTCGGTTTTTCTCATAAGCTCTTAGTTTTCAGAATAATCACCGTGATATGTCAAATCTGCCAGATATACCCCTTACAGGGTACAGTTCGCAGTATATTACATTTCCCTACATTTCTTGCAGTTTATTACGTCATACAAAAGCACCAATCAATCGTTTATGTTTTGAAAGCAAAACAACCAAAATAAGAGACAAAACAAAATTCGAAATTTTTCGATTTTTCTGCGTAATTTTGTTCAATATTAATGGAAAATACGTTTGTTCAAATTTGACTCCAATAACTTTAAATATTTGCTCACATAAGCCAACTTTTCTTCAAATTCCCAGACTTTCTTTTTGAGCTCTACTGTTCAAAAAATCGAACACTTTTTTTCCGGAAAATTTTTCACTGACCTTGAAAAATCATGATTTTGAGTTTGGGGTTCGAAATCAGAAAAAAACGGCTCCTAAAAAGTTTAATTGTCTGAGCTTCCTTTTGCGAAAATTGAGTGAATTGTGAGAATCTAACCCAGAGGAAATAGAATTCCGATGGAAAAGCTCAAAAAAAAACGATTAGTCATTCGCATATTAGAAACGAAATAAGAGTACTTACGACAATAACGCTCCACGGAAGTTATGTAACTACTTATACAGTGTTATTTAAATTTTAAGGTTTATTTTCAAAAAGATTACCTCAAAGATGATAAGATTCGGTTTTGGGCTTAGGTCCCCTGTTTCGCTAATGTGTCTGAGATGTATCATCAAAAAAGTTGAACGACAGTTGTTAAACGCAAATACCAGGCTAGTCTACAACTGCTAATCTGAATAATATCCTTTTGAAGCGGTTTCCTTAATATTCTTCGAGAGAATACGTCAAATTAGGACCGGATACCCTTAAGGGGGTTCATAGCGATCCAATATGTTTTAACCAGAAATGACTATCGACCTGTTGGACTATTACCCCTTAAAAATATTATTATAAAAACATACTACAATGACGATTATATGTTTTAACCAGAAATGGCTATCGACCTGTTCGGAGCATATCACCTTTAAAAAATTATATTAAAAAACATACTAACAAACATTAGTATGTATTACTGGATATTTCGATTTATTATCATTATCAAAGTATCAAGATTACTCAAAGGTTAGAAATAAGTTGTAAAAAAAGTTTGCCTGAAACATGTATATATCGAAACGTTAGCAAATAAAACAAAAATGGAAAAAAATTATCAAAGAGTCACATCTTAGAATGTGAGGTTTTTACAATTTGAACACAAAAACAGTATATCTAGAATGAAAATTAGAATTAAAGAGGAAAGAAAACACCAAGTTTAAAATGACTTTCGATTCAACTCGCCAAAAATTTTGAACCTATGGAGCGAAAAGGTGTTTTAAACTATATTTTTCGATTGAATCACCGCATTATCAAACATAATGCACTCGAAAAGAAAAGTGTCTGCAAACATATTTTGCATCATTTTTGATGATTCAAGTGGTTTGAACACGTTCACGAGGCTCGCGGAACGGTTTAATAAGATTATATTGTTGGAAAAGAGCAATATAGAAAATGAAAAATAACTCAAAAAATAAACTTNAAGGGTATCCCGGTTCTTACATTTTCTGCAGTTATTATATCATAAAAATGCACCAAATTAATCGTTAATGTTTTGACAGCACAAAACAACCCAAATAAGAACAAAAAAAAATTCGAAATTTTTGATTTTTTCTTAGTATCTTTTTCAAAATTAAAAGAAAAATAACATTTGTTTCAATTTGACCGTTTAAACTTAAAAATTTCGGCTTGACGTAGGTCAACTTTCTCTTCAGTGTTTCTCAAGCTTTCTTCTGAGGTTACTTTCGAAAGAATCAAAGCACATTTTTTTCGGAAATTGTTTCACGTGACCTTGAAAAATTCATATTTTGAGTTTTAGGTCGAAATTCAAAAAAAACGGCTCCACAGAAGTTTTTATTTGTTTTGAGCTACCTTTTGCAAAGATTTGAGTTAATTTTTAAATTTAACCTAGGAGTTGATAGATTTTCTGATGAAAAATGTCCAAAAAACGGTGGTCTATCGCATATTCTAGAAAAAATATAGCACTTATTGACATAAACGGCTCTACAGAAGTTTTAAATACTAATTATACAGGTTATGTTCAAATTAAGGTTTATTTCAAAATAAAACCTGAGAGGAGATAGATTTTCCGTTTTGGCTTAAGTCTCCTGTCTCGTTAATGTGTCTGGGAGTGTTTGCATGCAAAAAATTTTTGACACATGTTTTACGCAAGATGAAGGCTAGTTCTACAAACTTGCTAGTCTGAATAATATCCTTGAAGCCGTGTTTGGCTAATATTTTATCGATAATATCATATTCTGAATATGTCAAATTAGGGACCGGGATACCCTTAAATATTGTTTTTAATGTCTCCTATGAAGTTCATAGTGTTAACCATAGGCTATGGTGAATTCACCTTCCCAAATTCAGAAATATTCCAGAATATTGACTGTTTGAATATCGAAAAATGCCCACAAATGACGCTAGAGGGCAACATTTCAAGATCTTCTAATATAATGAATTTTAAAAAGTGCATCTGAAAGTTGGCATAGTGCAATATGTAATAGTGAAAACCGAAAAGCATTCCCATTCATTGAAATTAAAAAAAAATAAATATTCACAATTTTTAGTTTAATTTGCTAATTTCAGGTTATTAAATTCATGATCATAGTTCGTTGTTCATAAAACAGGTTTGCAAACTATATCGATAAAGAGCAACAGTCACTATTTATGAATCACCTGAAACTCAGAATAAACGTCTAGTTATTGTTTTATAGCGTTATTATATTCCGTCTGAAGATTCATATTTACTTCTTTGTCTCCATCAAAGTGAACGANGAAAATTTTTTCGAAATTTTTTTCAAAATTTTTCAAAATCCGAAATTTTCAAATGCGCTGGAATAGCATGATTTGCACATCAAACGAAAGAGGAAAACATTTTAAGTATTTTGGCTGAAAAAAAAATTTGAAAAAAAGAATTTTCAAGCAATTTTTTATAATGAGAAAAAAAACATTTTTCGACAATGAGTCATTATGTCTCCGTAAAACCGGAAGTGGTTATAGGATTTTTAGTGCCACAACTTTTTTCGATAGAAAAGGTCTTAATGCAGGATCACACCAATTTTCAGAAAAATTGAGGTCTATCTAGGGGGTCCACGAAAAAGTTGCAATGTGACAATTTGATATTTTTGACCATTTTTCTAAGTATATTGCGCTATTGCAACCGGATATAGAAGTGAATATGTTTTTAACTACGCTTATTGCAAAAAGAATGGATCAATTAATACTGGAGCAAATGCTTCAAAATTTTTGGGTCGATTAAGGGGGTTGCCGGCTCATTTCAAACTGTAAAGGTGCGATTTTTCATTTTTTTAGTATTTAATTAATATAAAACAGATGCCGAATCGGTAGTTTTTGAGTCAACGACACGTCATATGATGAAATAACCATTATTGGAAAAAAAATAAAAAAATCAAAATTAGATTTTTTTGGTTCAAACCTACGATATTCGAGAAAAAAACGTAAAAGTGAGAAAAAGGGATGCCCGATTTGATCTCAGAAATATTATATTATCAATTAACCGCCTTGTTGACACTTAGTTAGTATTTTTGTACATTCATTCAATATATATGGTCAATTACACTTTTTTGAAATTTTGAAATTTTTTCTGAGTATTTTATCTATAATGGATAAAAAATTTGGCTGAGAATTTTTTGCAGACGTTTTCAGCAATTTTGAAAAAAAATAAAAAACAAATTTTCGAAAAAAAATTTTCGAGAAAAAAATTCGAATTGTGGACGTGCTATTCTAAATGTATTTAGCCACAAAATATAGGTTTTTCAAATCATGTTTCTATAACCCTATAGATCAATGCGGAAAAAATGAAATAGAGGATAAAAGAATTACTCCGCAAAAAGTTATTTCTATTAAACTTTTCAATTTTTCCAAAAAATTGGTGGGCCGGAACAAAATTTTGAGAATTTAAAATGGATTTTCGATCAAAAATATTGAGACTTGGGAATTTGAATGATTATAAATTAGCCATCCATGACCCGCCTAAACTCTTCAAATAACATATCTCTTGTAATACGGTGGAAAAAGGCAAATCCTTAAGAATATGTAAAAATACCGACAATTTTCACATTGGGGCAATTTTATTCGTGGACCCTTATTGATGACTCATTTTTTGAAAAAATGGTGTGATTTTGCCATTAAAGCTTTCTATCGAAAAAGTTGTAGCACTCAAAAACAGTATGACTTTCGGTTGTTACAGCCGGATTTTTTTAGTGACTGGTATCTATTTTGGTCATTTTATAGACACAGGGAGTTAAAATTTGAAAAGTCATAACAAGTTTTTTGCTCAAATACCCAAGGAACACGATAGAGTATGAAAATTCTCAGTTTTCGAACATTTTTTTCTTAAGTCGAATCGACAGGTGGACGCACTACATGATCATAAAAATTTTTTTATCAACGAATTTAGAAATAATTCTATAAATTGTGCAAACTTTGAGATTTCCGAGAAATTTTAATCGCTTTTCCGAACAACCAACGAACAAACCTACCAAATAATGGACTTGGTGCTCTGCCTCCTACCCTTCAGTGACTTATTTAAAGCAGTTTTAATTTTCTCAGTGATAATTCCAGGGAGGAGATGCTTTTCTCTGGACCTTAAATATACGCAATAAACGTTTTTGCCCGCCAAAACTCTATGCGCTGGATAAAAGTTACTGGATAAAATACCGGACCTTGGTCTTATCTGACGTTTTGTGTCAATAAAAATTTATATGTTTTTCTATCTTGAAAACTCAAGGGAGGAGATAAATTTTGAAGTGAACAATATGTTCTTTGACAGCCATCGTTTCTGAATTAGTCAGCCAATCAGGAGGCTGATATATTTTTTGGAAAGCAAGATTTGTGTTATCCGTACACTCGAACAATAGTAGTGCTGTTTCTAGATTTCAATTGAATCGGACTCTGAAAACCTAACCAATGAAGCGGACTCTTAGAAAGTTAAGCTCTGACAATCGAGTATTCTGATTGGACACTGGCTCATAGTTATGAATGCGCGGTGTAAAAGGCGCAAGTAGGGATCATTTTCGATTACAACCCTGGTGCCATATGCCCGGCAAGTTGAGTCGATATACTGAGAAAATTAATTAGTTAGTTATTTTTTTGTGCTTAGTAATCGTTAGCTCAACCAAGATAAATGTGTTGTCAGCTCATTAAATGATATTTTATTTTATACTATTTATAGGACAAGATTTGAGTTCGAATTTTCATTTTTGAATTCGTAAAAATTTCACAACGAAAATCAAACATTATGATAAATTTTCGTATTTTTCGTCATAAAATTTTTTTCTCTGATTTTTTATTGAAATTTTTAGGCACTTAAAACTTTTTCTAAGATGCTCATTTTTCTGAGCATATTAAAAATAGAATCATGCTGTGAATTATTCTGGTATCTATTTGGGTTTCCCGTTATCTCAACAGAATGGAGGGTACAAGCAAATATGTCGTTGTAATAATAATGAAATTTACAACACTGGTTTACAACCGTTTGTGCCATTTGCTCAGATTTGTAATTTTTATTCTGCAAAGTTCTATAAAATGATCGGGTGTTAATAGTTTTTTTTTCTAATTTCTTGCCATTTTTGACCATTTAATGTGCAGCGATGATTCCAACCACTTTTAGCGCTAAACCTGATCAAAACAAACTGAGTTAGTTAGATATCGCTTGAAAAAAAAAAATTCTAAGTCGGGTTTAGTTGGAAATTGATGGTACAATGTAAAAGTGGTTCTTTCTATTTTACAGATTCCGATTAGTGTTGAGAAAATAAAAATACTGAACGTTTGGCAAGACTGAACCTTTTATAAAGAATAAAAAAAAATGTTCAACATTTTTCTCTTTCAAATATGCTTCTGACAAATGTACATTCTGCCGGACTTTATAGTATCCCATAAACTATCTCTCTTAGGTTTATGTTGAAATTATCTGAAATGTTGAACATAATTGTAGCAACTTGTAAACTTGTGTAGGCGGCAAATGTATGCTCCAAACTTTATATCGAGCGATTAACATATTATCGTTCACTCATGAAGAAAATTTTAAAATTTCACGTCAAATTGTTGAAAAAGCACATCACACAAATGTACAAACTTATTTTGAGCAACTTTGAGACTTTCGACCCAAAACTCAAAATATGATTTTTTTGAGGACAATGAGAAAAATTTTTCGAAAAAACATGGTGCTTCGAATCTTACAGACAAAATAGCACTTTCCTGAAGTCACTGTAATGTTCAAAAAAGTTTTCAGCTGGACGTATAAATGGAAAATATGCTTCCAAGTTCTGAAAATTCTAAAATGAAACTTATACAAACAAGCTCAGTATGACAACTCAGAAAAATCAGCCTTCTAGGCAGCTTATTACGGTTTGCGCTAGAATGGATCACATACTACCTCTTGTAAATCACGAAAAAAATTGACCTGTAATCGAATTTTTTTTTGAAAATTTTACATAAAAAAAAAATCTCTGAAGTCTTAAAATTGACAGCAATAAAAAATTCTACTACAAGATAGTGAACACATTAAAAACTGATTTTTTATTTTTGAAATCCTTATTTCAATGGTCGGTTATGCTGGATGATAATGAAATCTTCGTCGAACAATTTAATTTGTAAAATAAAATATAAAAAGCACTTCTATTGTGTTTAGCTAAAATCAAGATCAACGCAAAAATGGCTCTTTTGGACGGGATAGTTTTTAAAAATTAAATTAAACGAATAATATGGAATCCTGAAATTGAAATAATCGTTAAAAGCAATGAGGTGCGGGCCGTCATTGAGGCCACTAATGGGAATCCAATAAATATCAGATACTAAATAAATTGAATACAGTTATATTTGAATAAATATCAAATACCTATAACTCAAATGATATATCAATCATATATCGAATCAATATGAATAAGACTAAAAAAGCAGCCCTTGTTTTGTAGGCTAATAATTAATTTTTTCGCCCTGGCCGAATTTTTGACCGGCCATTATTTTGCTTTATTAAATTTTTCGCCTGGGCAGAAATTTGCCTGGGACAGAAATTTTTGCCTGGGACCAGAATCTTGCCATGGACCATAATTTTCGCCCGGCCCTTTTTTTTCGGCCTGCGCCTGGGCAGACTGGGCAACGATGTTTGCTTGGGGCGGGTCAGGATTCTGGCCAGCAGCTTTTGTGCCGATGCCATGATTACACTGTATTTCATATTTTTAAAATATAACTAGCATCATTAAGACTATTAAGAAACATATGTTGAATTAAAAACATATATTTTTAGTTTTCAACGCTGCATATATAGGTTATCCACGCGAATCAGATGCGACTCGTATGGCAACAAGTAATTCAGGTCCGGATCTCAGGCGCTGAGAAGGTATTCGGATAATTCGATGGGATAAAAAGATATAATATCAGCGGATTATAAATCTCGAATTTTATATAAGAAGTAAGTATTCGAGTCAATGCTATTGACATAAATTATTTGCTCATTGATAATTGTATGCAAATCAGAAAATATTTGTACTTGATTCAAATTGGACTAAATCGGAGCACAGTGGGCTAGGCCACACGACAATTAGGTGCCATTTTTAGCAGAAACTTTTTTAATCACCCGACAACACTCATGTATTATATTAACAAAAATGATAAATAATTTGCGTAATAGAAAAAAGCAAAAAATGTCGAATGGACCTTTTTTTTATTATATTATTTACTGATATTTGGGTCATTTCTTTTTGCCAAAAAACCAACGCAAATTTCACGATTTTGAGCTGACAACATCTTCATATTAATGTCCAATAACCCCCACGGCCGAAACTGCCTACAGATATTGCGAATTTGCATGAGTGAACTCACTTGAGTGTTTGTAATTTTTTATGACAAATTACTTTTGAGTGCGTAATGAATTCTTATATTGCCTTTAACAAAATATGGAGAGATATCTGAGAGTGCGGGCTGAAATCAGCATCATGAGTGGCTAAGGGAGGGTCTAGGAGTGTTAGGATTGGCTCCTCGCCGAACTCTCAGATTACAAAAGGTGTTCAACGGATATTTAAGATTGATTCCAGATCTACTTTTTTATTCATTATTCACGGGAGTACATAATTCTATCGCATTGTACTAAACTAACTACTTTGAACCTATTGTAAAACACCCTAAAAAATTAAAAATTTAACAAGTTATGAGTCCTATATCGCACACCGAGCGTTTTCATTTTGACCGAAATTTGTTTACGAATATTGTCGTCGAAAATTGCCCAGATATCGCGAAATTTTTGTAAAAAAACCTTTCGGCTATCCTTTTGGAAACGGAACTCCATCATCAAAAACGCTTTACTTATCTCACAGGCGCGGTGTCAAACCCACTGATGTGTTAAGTGATTAGTTTAGTGATGCTTTGGAGATGATTACAATACGATAAAATTAGCGAGTTCGATTTATCAAGACTTGCCGATTACTAAGACAATCTTAGTGGGATTCGAAAACGCGCTATTAGAGATAGTAGTGTTTTGAGAGGAGTTCGTCCGAAAAGGATATGCCCTGTAATTATGAAACCGTTTTACGTTCTTTTAAGAGTAAATTTTTTACCATTAAAACCAAATATTATGAATTGCCGATTTGAAATAAGAAAATTTAAACTCAAAAATGTATCGCGTTTTACCTTCTTGTAGAGAATTTTTTCTGGTCATTTTAAGACGTAGGATTATTTTTTTTTTATGAAATTTTCAAAAAAATCATTTAAGTTAATTTTTCGTATTTTACAAGGCTAAATGCTGAATCAGTTAGCGAAGGGCGTTATGAAGTGTAGATGCTGATTTTTTGGCATGAACAATTAAGCGTTTTTCGGCTACCGTTTTTTAATTGAGGGCGGCGCAATATTTGTGACTCTTAATGACCGAGTAAAGTTAAGGTCAATCTCGTTGCATCGTATGGATCTTGATAAGTACCCCAAAAGAATCGAAGGGTGACTTTCGAATTGAATCGTATGAGGAACTATGGGTCAATAATGTACTAGAGAGGTGTAGAGAAGGAAGAAAAGGTCAACACCCAAGGTCAACATCAGTTATCGTATAAAGATTGTAAGTATCCCAAAAGAATGGAAGGGTCGATATTCTTATATGAACGTATTAGCAACTATAGTCATAATGTACTGAAGGGTCGGCAGATGAGAAAACTAGAGAGGAAAAAGTTATTGCTCTCTAGCAGACTGTTCATACATTATTGACCATAGTTGCTAATACGTTCATAAGAAAGTCGACCCTTCCGATTCTTTTGGGGTATTTACAAGTCCATACGATGAACTGACATAGCTTGATCTTTGACCTGTCATAGAGTCAAAATATTGGTGCGCCAGACTAAATTAAAAAACGGAGTAGCGAAAAAACGCTTAATTTTCACTGGCAAAAAATCAGCCTTCTAGCACTTCATCACGGTTCAGCTAGAAGGATACAGTTTACCTTAAAATCCTGAAAAATTGACCTTAAAATCGATTTTTTTTGAAAATTTTTCATAAAAAAAAAAATTACNTATAATTATTATAATATAAATTATATTACTGTCGTATGCGTCTAAGAGGACAAAACGACAAGAATTTGGCGATTTTTGGCCATTTTCGAAAAGTACGTGCCTCTAAGAGGACAAAACGGGGCGTTAAAATTGTAGTGAGAAAAAAAAATAATACCCATAATTATGTAGCGAAATTTGATCTTTTATTAAATGTAACGAAGTGGACAAACTGGGCGTTAAAATTAACATGTCCACCATTAATATCGAATTATAGAAATAATGGGTGGATTCTTCTGAAACTTCTTGGGGATTAATTATATATGGAAAAATGGAAGAAAAATAAATTTGGTCGTCACGTGATTATAATATAGCGATTTTTCGTATTTTCAGTATTTAATTATTTTAAAACAAATGCCGCATCGGACGTTTTTGGGTCAACGCCACTTATTAATGAAATTAACATACTTTTTGTAAACAAAAATAATTTCGAAATTATGATTTTTTGGCCTCCAAACCTCGATTTTCGAGAAAAAAAACGTAAAAGTAAGAAAAAAGGGATGCCCATTTGATCCGGAAAAAATAATTTTATTTTCAAATAAACCGCCTTGGTGAATGTAGTTATCACCAGTTTTTTGGTTCATACATCTCTGATAAATGGATTCATATTTCACTTTTTATAAGAATTTTTGAAATTTTATCTATAAATGGAAAAAAAAATTTGATGAAAAAAAATTTGAAGACGTTTCAGACAATTTAAAAAAAANAAATAATTGATTTAGGCAAATTTTCTAGAACTATTTCCTTGTTACTTTTGAGTTTACTGTATTCATTTTTTAATGAAAAAAAATGCTTGAAAATGAATAATTAAATATTCGAAAACGTTCGCAACAATAAAAATGAGAAAAAATATATGTTGATAATGAAACTTTGCTGATATGATTCGATTTGAATAATGGTAGCTAGATGGCTGAAATCAAGTCTGGGTACAGACTCACTTCTAAAGTCTACGAGTTAAGCCTGAAGATGCGAAAGCGATACGTAGCATAAAATAAATAAATAACTGAATGATAATAAAATATGATGTCGGTCGTCACATGGATAAGGGCAGGGTTATAAATGGCTTTTGCGTGAGGTTTTCATCCTTTTTTTTTGTGTAGATTTAAGGGAGTACTGGTCGCATTTAAAGACTCAGTCATGAAATTTTCTAGATTATTTTAGGAATGTTTTTTTATGATATGATCCATATGGACAATATTAAATGATAAGAACTCTTTTTATTCTCATTGATCATCAAAAAATTATTTTTATCACGATTTAGAAATAATTTCTATAAATTTTGCCAAAACTTTGAGATTTCCGAGAAATTTAATCGCTGTTTCCGAACAACCAACGAACAAAAATACAAATAATGGACCTTGGTGCTCTGCTCCTACCCTTCAGTGACTCATTTATAGCAGTTTTAATTTTCTGCAGTGATAATCCAGGGAGGAGATGCATTTTCTCTGGGACCCTTAAAATACGGCCAATAAACGTTTTTTGCCCAATCTAGCGCTGGATAAAATTTAACTGGATAAAACGGACCTTGGTCTTATGTGCACGTTTTTTGTGGTCAATAAAAAATATATATGTTTTCTCTATCTTGAAAACTCAGGGAGGAGATAAATTTTGAAGTGAAAATATGGTCACTTTTGAAAGCTCGTTTCTGATTAGTCAGCCAATCAGAGGCCTTCGATATATTTTTTGAGAGCAAGATTTTTGTTATCCCTACACTCGAACCAATAGGTTAGTGCTGTTTCTAGTATTTCATTGAATCGACTCTGAAAACCCTACCAATGAAATAGCGGGATTCTTGAATTAAGTCGACAATCGAGTATTCTGATTGGACACTGGCTCATAGTTATGACGCGTGGTGTAAAAGGCGCAGTAGGGATCATTTTCGATATACCCGGGGGTGCCATATACCCGGCAGATTGGAGTCAATATACTGACGAAAATAATTAGTTAGTTCATTTTTTTGTGCTTATAATCGTTAGCTCAACCAGAATAAATGTGTTTCAGCTCATTAAAATATTTTTTTTATCTATTTATGGAAAGATTTGAGTTCGAATTTTCATTTTTGAATTCGTAAAAATTTCAAAAAAATCAAAACATTATGAAAAATTTTTCGTATTTTTCGTCCAAAATTTTCTCTGATTTTTTTATTGAAATTTTTAGCCACTTAAACTTTTTTCATAGATGCCTCCATATTTTCTGACCGCCATTTGAAAAATCAGAATCATCTGTGAAATTTTCTGGTATCTATTTGGTTTCCGTATCTCAACAGATGGAAGGGTCAAGCAAATATCGTTTCTGAACTACTAATGAAATTTACAACACTTGGTTGTACAACCGGTTAGTGCCATTTGGCACTCAATTTTTGTAAATTTTATTCTTGCAAAAGATTCCTAATAAAATGTCGGGTGTTATAATGTGCAGGATGATTCACCCACTTTTTAGCGCATAACACCAAAAAACAACTGAAGTTTATTA
>SCLH01001165.1:123816-138070 GCA_004367855.1 Oikopleura vanhoeffeni | reverse complement strand
GTTAGGATTGGCTCCCTCAGCCCGCAACTCTCAGATTAACCAAAAGGTGTTCAAGGGATATTTCAAGATTGAATTTCCCAGATCTACTTTTTTTTAATCATTATTCGACGGTGAAGTACTTAATTCTACGCATTTCGGTACTTAAACTTAACTACATTTGAACCTATTGTAAAACACCCTAAAAAATTCAAAAAACTTTACAAGTTATGACGTCATTTTGCACACCGACGCGTTTCTCATTTTTGACCGAAATTTTGTTTACGAAATAATTTCGTCGAAATTGCCCGATATATCGCCGAAATTTTTTGTAAAAAAACTTTCGGCAATATCCTTTTCGGAACGGAACTCCATCTCAAAAACGACGCTTACTACCTACAGCGCGTGTTCAAGACCCCACTGATGTTGTCTTAGAGTGATTGTCTTAGTGGTTGCTTGAGTATACAGTACCGATAAAATTAGCGTTCCATTATCAAGACCTTGCCGATTACTAGAACAACAATAAGTGGGATTCGAACACGCGCTATAGAGATAGTAAGCGTTTTGAGATGAGTTCCGTCGAAAAGGATATTGCCCCCGTGTAATTATGAAACCGTTTTACAGTTTTTTTAAGAGGTAAATTTTTTTACATTAAAACTCAAATATGATGATATTGACATTTGAAATAAAAGAAATTTCAAAACTCAAAAATGGGTATCAGATGGTTTTTTAGACCTATCTTGTAGAGAATTTTTTTCTGGTCATTCTTAAGACGTAGGATTTTTTTTTTTATAGCAAAAATTTCAAAAAAAATCAATTTTAAGTTCAATTTTTCGTGATTTACGGTAAATGTGATCCAGTTCTAGCAAGCCGTATGAGTGCTAGAAGGTGATTTTTGCCAGTGAAAATTAAGCGTTTTCGGCTAACCCGTTTTTTTAATTGAGGTCGGCGACCAATATTTGACCTCTAATGACCGGTCAAGTTCAAGGTCAAATCTTCAAGTTCATCGTATGACTTGTAAGTACCTGCCCAAAGAATCGGAAGGTCGACTTTCGAATGAACGTATGAGGAACTATGTGTCAATAATGTACTGAAGTGCTAGAGACAAAAAACTGTCAATCACCTAAGGTCAACCTCAATTCATCTCTATAGACGACTTGTAAGTACCCCAAAAGAATCGGAAGGGTCGACTTCTCTATATGAACGTATTAGCAACTATGGTCAATAATGTACTGAAAGGTCGCTAGAGAGCAAAACTAGAAGAGCACAAAGTTTTTGCTCTCTATCGACTTCAGGTACATCTGACCCATAGTTGCTATACGTTCATAAGAAAGTCGACCCTTCCGATTCTTTGGGGGTACTTACAAGTCCATACGATGAACTGACATTGACCTTGAACTTTGACCTGTCATTAAGATCAAATATTGGCGCCGACCTAAATAAAAAACGGTAGCCGAAAAACGCTAATTTTCACTGGCGCAAAAAATCAGCCTTCTAGCACTTCATAACGGCTTCGCTAGAACTGATTAGCACATTTACTGTAAAATCACGAAAAAATTGACCTTAAAATCGATTTTTTTTGAAAATTTCATAAAAAAAAAAAATCCTACGTCTTAAAATGACAAAAAAAAATTCTCTACAGATAGGTTAAAAAACATCGATACATTTTGAGTTTTGAAATTTCTTATTTCAAATTCGTCATTATATATCAATATATTTTAAATTAATAAATCCGATGATAAGGGCTCCCTTTTTTTTTGATCGTTGGGTTGATCGTTGGATTGTGTGTGTTTATTTCACTTGGTCCAATAGCTGATGATGAGATGTGTTGTATTCCCAGTTGTGTTTTATCCATTTCGCCAGCAAGTCTACTATGAGTCAGTTTCGTTTTGTTCAGATTTGGAAGCACTTTAATATAAGAAAGCTGAGGAAATGCTTTTGCAACGCAAGTAATTGCTTCGGGTTAGTTCCAATTATTTTACGAGTCAAACAAAAAATTTTAGTTTGCAAAAAACAAGCACTCTAATGTGATTATAAATATATTTCGTTCTGCAACCATTAATTGTTAAGGAGGTTGCTTCAGTGATTTTACATTTTTTATCACAGTTTTTAACTCGTAGAGTCGCCTAAATAAATATTTCTAGACTATATTTTCTTTGACATCAAGCTCAGAGGTCGGCACAATTGTATCGGATCGGAATCGGATCGGGATCGGTTTCCGATCCGATCCTGATCCGATCCAATCTTTTCAAAAGGCGACCGATCCGATCCAATATTTTCAAAACACGACCGATCCGATCCAGATCCGAGTCCAATTTTTTCAAAAGTCGACCGCCCGATCCAATTTTTGTACGAGCCGATCCGATCAAAAGCCTCCGATCGACGATTCTTTTTTTTGAAAATGAATTCGATTTGGTAAAAATGCCTTGGTTTTCTTGTTAATTTTCATCGTATATATTGAAACAGTTTTTAACACAAATATTTCAACGTGCTTATTGAGGGGGTGGTCAACGCAAATATGGACAAAAATGTGTATACATGTATTAATAATACAATATTATTCACTGTGTTTTCTTTTAATAAGAGTCCTTATTAAAGCACCATCTTAAAAAATATAGGAAACCCATAAAAAGAACATTTACTCACAAATTATTTGAATTTCCGAAAATTGTGGCAAAGGCAACTAAAAACAATTTTTTAAACATTATTAACAATTAAACATGAAATTGGGTCGCTGGATTTGTATAAAATCTATGCTGTAAAATAAAATTTACTGTAATTTTCGTTACAAGGACAGTATTGGGAAAATATATGCTTGAAAACTTTATATGCCAAAAAAGTTCTAAATATGTCCTTTATAAAAAACAATTGGAATTAAAAAAAAGTCATCGAATTTGAAAAATTGCACAAAAAATGAGAAAAATAAACAAATGTTAATAATTAACTCAAATTATATTCGACCATTTTCAATTCTCCCCTTTTTGTCTTTAAATTTGTTACAACATTCAATTTTGAGCCCCACTTAGGCTGTTTCTTGAAAATCAGATCAAAATTCGAAGGAA
Organism: Oikopleura vanhoeffeni; assembly: GCA_004367855.1. Classification (NCBI taxonomy): domain Eukaryota; kingdom Metazoa; phylum Chordata; class Appendicularia; order Copelata; family Oikopleuridae; genus Oikopleura; species Oikopleura vanhoeffeni. The sequence goes on along the minus strand of SCLH01001165.1, from coordinate 135,032 downwards.
AAAAGTTGATCAGTGAGGTAGGTGTTACGCGTTGGAATTAGGGCCGAGAAAAAAGTCGAAACTGGAATTTTGAGTAGTTCCATCGTGTTTCTTGGTAATTTTGGAGCAAAAAGTTGGTTTATGATATTCAAAATCTTAACTCCCAGCCGTCTAAAGTGACCAAAAAGGAACCGGACATGATAAAACCGGAAGGGACCTCGAAAAAAAATGGTAAGATTTTGGTTGAACAGGGTCCATTTACCATGTGTTTTCAAATTTTAGCTAATTCAGACATAATTTACCCCTCGGCGACGCGATTCAAAATAGAAAAAACGACTTTTTTTGGTCATTTTTTCAGTCAATTTTTGAAATTAATGGCTCTCTTACTGGAAAGGTCTGATAATAAAAGCGGAAGTTAACATAAATTAGAAAAGCTATGTTCAGAGGCACTACTTAACTTCTACGTACGCATAAGTGTTTTTAACACATAAAACAAGATAATATGGGTAGAGACCGTTAGCTGGGGATCCGATTTTTCAAAAGATACGAATTCTCATTTATAATGTTTTTCTTGAGTGAATCGATATCAGAAAGAGCGAAAATGATCCTTAAAATTCAAAAATCCCCCAGGTTCCGCTAGAGAGCAACATTTCAAAATTTGAGGATTTTAAAGAAATACATCATTTTGACTAATAGTTCGTTTCTAGGGTAAATCAATATCAGGGATGACAAAAAATGACCTTGAAAATTAAAAAAAATCCAAAAGTGACGCTAGAGAGCCAAATTTAAGAAATTTTCAGAAATACGCTTATTAAGGGAGTGGGTGTCATTGATTTGGGCTTTAGAAGACCATTTCACGCCAAACTAGTAAAGGTGATATTGCGAAAACATTTGTAACCTACAGAATCAACCTTCGCGGTACATTTCCAACATACAGAAATCAGATAATTGCACCTACCGCAACACACAACCATTTATAAAGCGGTCCCAAGAAACACTAATAATATCTCCTCTGTTAATTATCACATTTTTTGATTTTTTTTGTGTTCAGGAGCACAACAACAATACACACATCTTGATAAAGTATAAATACGACTTTTCTTCATCGAAAACTTTCAGAAAAAAATCAGGAGTTTTATTCAAATTTCAAGTCTGATAAAAAATATGTGATTAAATAATGGTTTTGGTTGTTGAGTCAGTTTTAATTTACAATAAAGTGTATGAAACAACTATAGACAGGTTATATTTTCAGGTAGAACGATTTGAAATAGAAATTTCAAAAGTCAAAAATCGTTTCAATGGGTTTAAGCTATCTTGTATAGAATTTAATTTGTTGGTCATTTTAACCTTAGGATTTTTTTGGTTTTGAAGATTTTTTTCAAAAAAAAGGTGTTATAAGGTGCGAAAAGTGACCTTTTAGTCCCGGGGTTCTCACGGAAGTTAAAATAACGTGTATCAAAATGAAAATCAAGTTGACTCGACAGCGAAGGTTTTTTACAGAGAGGGGATTTTTTTGCAAACAGTTATCGGAATCACCACTGGTCAAATTGACCGGTAAGTATACCTACCGGTACCGGAAGTCAATTTCATAATTTACATGTACCAAAGAGATGCGCAATTACTCGTTTCTGGGAGAACTAATTAGAACTAGAGGCATAAGTGACCGGAAGGTGGCCCCAGAGGGGAATTTATATCCTGAGTGAAAACCGAAAGTGTAAATATCAGGATTTTATACCTCATGAAGACTGCGAATGTTGCTGTTTTCTCTGGAGACAATATTATATGACTATAGATCGATTTGCCCACAGTTGGACGCTAGAGCGAAAATAGTACTTTTTTGTTACATATTTGCTGATATTCAATATGAACATTGTTATACTATTAGATTTTAAAGAATTTTATTACAGATTAATAATTATTGCAAAAAGTTTAAACGAAGGATGTTGAATAGTACAAAGGACGATTCCGAGTAGGGGACTCGCATAGTCAGTTGACTACTTCAGAACAAAATTTCGTTCAATCAATAAATAGATGGAACATAAATTAGGACATACCGAATGTGCAAGAGAAAATTTTACGATGTTTTGTTTCTAGGCAGTTTAAAGATGAAAGCTTTTGCATTCTTATTTTTCTGATGCCTTTTTTAATTAGCCTTTCGATTGAATGTAAACTTTGTGCTGACAAATTTTTAAAATGCAAAATTCTATTTTGAGACTCTACAACTACATTCATTTTTCACTCACCAAAATGAATTCGCAGCATAATTTATATTTTGAAAATGCGGTACAATGTCACAATATGGACATCATTGCCTTTTGTCGAAAATTTTTCATCGCCATCATCAATTCAGTTTGTTCTTTTGACCAAATTCGCTTTCTTAAGGATATCCCGGTCCCTAATTGACATATTCTCGATAAATATTAGCGAAACAGGCTTCCAAGGATATTATTCAGATCAGCCAGTTGTAGAACTAGCCTTCATCTTGCGAAAAACGTGTCAAAACTTTTTTGAATGAATTACACTCCCAGACACATAGCGAAAACAGGAGACCTAAGCAAATTGAAATTCTTCTCCTCTGAAGTTATATTTTGAAATAACTTAATTAACATAACCTGCATAATTAGTTATACAAAATTTCTGGGAAGCGTTTTTGTCGATCAGTGCTTTAGTTTTTTAGAATATGCGATAGACCGTCGTTTTTTGACATTTTCCATCGGAAATTCTATCTCCTCTGAAGTTATATTTCAAAATTTACTCAAATTGCACAAGAAAGCTCAAAACAATATAAACTTCGTGGAAGCGTTTTTTTTGAATTTCGACCCCAAACTCAAAATATGAATTTTTCAAGGTCACGTGAAAAATTTTTCGAGAAAAAAAGTGCTTCGATGTTTTCGAAAGTAGGCTTCAAAAAGAAAGCTGGGAACACTATAGAAAAAGTTGGCTTACGTCAACCAGATTATTTTGTAAGTATTTAGTGGTCAAATAGACACATACGTTTATTTTTGAACATGAATTTCGAGAAAAAATACAATTAGAAAAAATCGAAAAAACGCAAAATTTCGAAAGTTTTTTGTATGCATTTGGGTTTGTTTTCTGCGTAAAACATAAAAAATTGATTTGGTGCATTTTATGACATATAGACTGCGGAACATGTATGAACCGGGATACCCTTAATCTCACCAATTTCGACACAATTCGAAAATGGTCATCTGCCTCTTCCTGACAATCTTGAATTAAGCTGCCAAAAAATGCAACTAATCTTGGCAATTTTTTTTGTTCTCGAAAATCGAAAATTCGGATGCTTGATCACTTCAGATATCTAATGGAACAATTTTAGAAAAATATGATTTTTTTTCGCAAAAAGTTCCAAATTTAATTGATAACAGACGGTTTAAACTTTCAACTTGGTTATTATCAGCAAATCAACTAAACTCAAAAACATTGTTGGAGCACATTATCAATTAATTATAAACTTCGAACAATAATCTCATCAAATATTTGTAGTTAAATTTCCGCTTCATTATTATTATTAACCTGTAATAAAATTCTTTAGAAAATTAATAGTATAACAATGTTCATATTGAATATCAGCAAATATGTAACAAAAAGTATATTTTCGCTCTAGCGCCAACTGTGGGCAAAATCGATCTATAGCTATAATATTGTCTCCAGAAAATAGCAACTTGCGCATCTTATGAAGGTATACAAATCCTGAAAATATTAACTTTCCGTTTTCACTCAGGATATAAATTCCCCTCTGGGCCCCTTGCGGTCACTTATGACCTCTAGTTCATATATCGTTTCCAGAAAACCGATAATTGCGCATCTTTTGGTACATGTAAATTAATGAAATTTGACTTCCGGTCCGGTAGGTATACTTTACCGGTCAATTTTGACCAGCTGGTGTATCCGATAACGTTGCAAAAATCCCCTCTCTGTAGAAAACCTTCGCTGTCGAGTCAACTTATTTTATTTCTGATACCGTTATTTTAACTCCCGTGAGAACCCGGGGACTAAAAGGTCACTTTTCGCACCTTAAACACTTTTTTTTGGAAAAATTCTCTACAAGATAGCTTAAACACATTGAAACCGATTTTTGACTTTTGAAATTTCTTATTTAAATCGTCTAATTCTGATTTATTTTTGATCATAAATTGAAAATAAGGTAAAAATTTCACTTTTTTTTAATTACTTTTGAAAAAATTTAGAGATTTGACACATTTTGAAAGTTGACATTGCACTTATACATGTATGTTTTCTGCTTATAATTCTACTTATTTTAATGCTTAACTTTCGCATTCATCATCAGAAATTTCAATTGGAGAGCCCTTCATTTGCAAAAATGACAAAAAATCATTTGTCTTTTGCATCGGACGGCCGAGAGGGTAAATTATATCAAAATTGGCTAAACTTGACAACACTTCCCTTGAACTTTTGTGTACTGGATACTTCACAACTTTTTTTCCGAGGTCTATTCCGGTTTTAGAGCCGAAATTATAACTTTTCAATCTGAAATAAAAATTTGACATCATTGAAAAATCCCAAAAAACGCTTTTTTAAAATTTTATTTACAGCCAGAACTCTTAAAATATTATCAGGGTTCGTTTAAGGTTTATTTAAGGTCACTTCCGGTCATTTGAAATTTGCGGATTTTGAAAAATATTGAAAAAAATCTCGAAACTTTTTTCGGATTCTATGCAAAAATAATGGCCTTCTCGGATTTTGTAAAGCCCTCTAGCCTTCGTTTTTGTCACAACGCGTAACACCCTACAGTGAGGCTTTATTACCAAAATACATGGATCCCGAAATAAAATTTCGTGATCATTTTTGCAGGACAGCCTAGCCCACTAATTTGCAAATCACTCACTCGATGCATATCCTTAAGAAACATATCACTGTCAAAACCTTGTTTTGATAAATATTGTTTCAAATCTAAAGATTTTAAGGGTATTTAGGGAGAATTCCTGAGAATTTTGGCCAAAATCGATATCACGGAATTATATAAAAGAATACGCACAACGCGTAAGGAATAGTTCCGAAAAGTTGTTATGTTTTTCGAAGCGACATTTTTGGTCCAAATTTTTGATACAATTAGTCAAAAACACGTTTTTCGAATTAAAGTCGAAACAAATCAAATTTACAAAAAGTACATACGAAAAGTTATCATTATACTCTTCTGCTAAAAACTATTTTTAAAAAACAAAAACGTATTTTGGTCGCACCAGATTTGTTTTTCAAAGTTAAAATTTTCAGTTTCAACCAATAACAATTTACAAAGTACGGTAGGAATTGTACTCAGTACTGTACTTCGAACATAAATGAATTCAAATAAAAAAGCATGTTATTCAACGGACTGGAACCCGCGACCAATGATACGGAAATCGACTTTTGATGAAACCGATCCAATTCCGATCCGACCCATTTTTTTTGAGCCAACCGATCCGTATTCCGATCCGATCCAAAAAAATTTTGAGCCGACCGATCCGATCCAGATCCGATCCAAAAAAATTGAGGCGACGATCCGATCCAGATCCGATCCAAAAAAAATTTAAGCGACCTATCGCGATCCAGATCCGATCAAAAAAAAGAACGACCATCGATCGATCCGATCAAAAATTATCAAGGCGACCGATCCGATCAAAAAAATTTTCAGATGTGCCGACTCTGATCAAGCTGGCTTGGAGTGAGGTCTACGAGTTAAGAGTGAAGCTCGCTTGGCGTCTCGCCTAGGATTCCGTCTATTGGTGAATGGTTTGGTAGGTACTAAAATTGCCTGATAGAGAATTTCTGAAACTCAATAGTCTCAGAATAATCCAAAATTTTAAAGTTTTTATTCTTTTTAAGCCTATATATATTTAGTAAAGAAGAAAACCATTCTTCTAATTCAAAAATTGTTTTCCGTGGAATGAAAATCTATACTCGAATGGTTTGAACTAAAATCGTTGGTGATTGAAATTTTTAAAAAGTTCCAATAAGTTCACAAAAAATAAGTAAAAAATGTTATTATTCACGTTATACCCCTTAAGGATACTCGTTCCATTAATAATCAAACAGCTTGGATTGATTATGATCTTACTGGATACCAAAATTTATTGAAAACCCAAAAATCAACTGGATGTGTTTTTATGACTCCAACTGGCCAATGGATCGCATCACATGTGATAAAGAATAATGGCGTCTTCTGCGTTTGCGGTTTCATTCTTGGCAGGTTTAATCATCATTTTTTTTATAATTTGAAAATTTTATCGATAAATATGCATTGTATAAGGCCAGTTTTTCCGGTCAGATTGAACAGAAGATTATTTTTCACAGTATAATCCTGTTCCAACACTCTGATCAAACGATTTCTAGTGTCCAATACGTAGTTGTACATACGTATTGTACAATACAAATCGTTTTTGATTCAAAAGTGTTGGAAGAGATATGGATAAGCGACCTGTATATTTGAATGATACGAAATGCTAGAACATGATTGGATGGTAACCCAAATAAGAATTTGGGCTATTGATTGGCTGGGTTTGCTTGCATCTTTAATATTCAGGATCTGTCCAGCAAGGGTCGTGTATAAACCACCATTCCCAAAATTAAAAGCTGCATTATGCCAAAAAAAAAACTGTTTCTCGATATTGCCAGTAAAACAGAAACTAGCGTTAGCTTGTCATATAAGTTCAGATGATTTTAGTAATAATTACTGATTAAAATCGATATAAGCGGAGAATACGAACGTCAAAAATCATAAAGAATTGAAATGAAAGTAAAAGGATTTTTTTTAAATTGCTAGCCAATTTACTATGAACATTTATACTTTTGAAAAATGTTTTTCATAATAAACCTATAGATGTTAATCTCAGTAAAAATGTTAATTGTTATCTAAAATAAATTCGCGAAATGACCTCCAGTGACACACAAAAGTGCATAATAATATGAATTAAACATTTATTTATATTTTAAAACACTGCAATGTAAACTTAAGGGGGTGGGTGTTTTTTTGAGCCCTTATAGATTAATTTATGATAAATTAATATCGGTTATGACTAAAGTTGACCCAAGGAATCTCATGGTGGTAATTTTTTTCTAAAACAATCTAGAATTTTCAAAATTCGAATATTTTTTAGCTTTAACCCGCATAAAACCGGTGATGCTACTGATGATATGAACATTTTTTACTGTGAATATGACCTGCCTAAAAATGCATGTCATTAAAATTATCAAAAATGTCTTAATCGGATTCTAGAAATTTCAATCATTTTTAAGCAAAATGTTAAACTAATGTATCGAATTGACGCTGATTGCCTCAAAATTCTTCAATTAGACTGTAAGCCAATTTTTTGATCAGTGAACTGTCAGCTTCAATTTGATGGTACTTTTGTCAATCAGACGAAATTTTTTCGGACTTTCCATTTCCGGTTAACTTTCATTCAATTTCTAGAATTCTAGAATTTTATTCAAAATTCCTTCTCATCACTTTTCCGCCATTAATTATCTACCTTAGTCGAAAAAATGGCTTCATTCTAAACATTCGTCTAAAGGAAGATAGAGTTTGAAGTCGAAAAACTNTAGAGATAGTAAGCGTTTTTGAGATGGAGTTCCGTTCCGAAAAGGATATTGCCCCCCTGTAATTTATGAAACCCGTTTTACAGTTCTTTTTAAGAGTAAATTTTTTTACATTAAAAACTCAAATATATGATATAATATCAAATATAATTTATATTATCATATATATTTTAAATTAATAAATCCGATGATAAGGGCTCCCTTTTTTTTTGATTGTTGGGTTGATCGTTGGATTGTGTGTTTATTCACTTGGTCCAAAATGCTATGATGATGATGTGTTGTATTCCCCAGTTGTGTTTTATCCATTTCGCCAGCAAGTCTACTATGAGTCAGTTTCGTTTTGTTCAGATTATGGAAGCATCTTTAATATAAGAACAGCTGAGGAAAATGCTTTTGCAACGCAAGTAATTGCTTCGGTTAGTTCCAATTATTTTACGAGTCAAACAAAAAATTTTAGTTTGCAAAAAACAAGCACTCTAATGTGATTATAAATATATTTCGTTCTGCAACCATTAATTGTTAAGGAGGTTGCTTCAGTGATTTTTACATTTTTTATCACAGTTTTTAACTCGTAGAGTCGCCTAAAATAAATATTTTCTAGACTATATTTTCTTTGACATCAAGCTCAGAGGTCGGCACAATTGTATCGGATCGGAATCGGATCGGTGGATCGGATCGGGATCGGTTTCCGATCCGATCCTGATCCGATCCAATCTTTTCAAAAGGCGACCGATCCGATCCAATATTTTCAAAACACGACCGATCCGATCCAGATCCGATCCAATTTTTTCAAAAGTCGACCGCCCGATCCAATTTTTGTACGAGCCGATCCGATCAAAAGCCTCCGATCCGATTCTATTTTTTTGAAAATGAATTCGATTTGGTAAAAATGCCTTGGTTTTCTTGTTAATTTCATCGTATAATTTGAAACAGTTTTTAACACAAATATTTCAACGTGCTTATTGAGGGGGTGGTCAACGCAAATATGGACAAAAATGTGTATACATGTATTAATAATACAATATTATTCACTGTGTTTTTCTTTTATAAAGAGTCCTTATTAAAGACACCTTAAAAAATATGATCAGGAACCCATAAAAAAGACATTTACTCACAAATTATTTGAATTTCCGAAAATTGTGGCAAAGGCAACTAAAAACAATTTTTTAAACATTATTAACAATTAAACATGAAATTGGGTCGCTGGATTTGTATAAAATCTATGCCTTGTTAAATAATAATTGTTACTTAATTTTTCGTCTACAAGGACGTATTGGGAAAATATATGCTTGGAAACTTTAGTATGCCAAAAAAGTTCTAAATATGTCCTTATAGAAAAAAACAATTGGAATCTAAAAAAAAGGCATCGATTGAAAAATTGCACATAAAATGAGAAAGATAAACCAAATGTCAATAATTAACTCAAATTATATTCGACCATTTTCAATATCTCTCCCTTTTTGGTCTTTAAATTTGTTACAACTATTCAATTTTGAGCCCCACTTAGGCTCGGTCAGGCTGTTCTTTGAAATTCCAGATCAAAATTCGATAGGAAAAAAGTTGATCAGTGAGGTAGGGTGTTACGCGTTGGAATTAGGCCGAGAAAAAAGTCGAAACTGGGAATTTTGAGTAGTTCCATCGTGTTTCTTGGTAATTTTGGAGCAAAAAGTTGGTTTATGATATTTCAAAATCTTAACTCCCAGGCGTCTAAAGTGACCAAAAAAGGAACCGGACATGATAAAACCGGAAGTGGACCTCGGAAAAAAAAGTGGTAAAGATTTTGGTTGAACAGGGTCCATTTACCATGTGTTTCAAATTTTAGCTAATTCAGACATAATTTACCCCCTCGGCGACGCGATTCAAAATGAAAAAACGACTTTTTTGGTCATTTTTCAGTCAATTTTTGAAATTAATGGCTCTCTTACTGGAAAGGTCTGATAATAAAAGCGGAAGTTAAACATAAATTTAGAAAAGCTATGTTCAGAGAGCACTACTTAACTTCCTACGTACGCATAAGTGTTTTTAACACATAAAACAAAGATAATATGGGTAGAGACCGTTAGCTGGGGATCCGATTTTTCAAAAGATACCGAATTTCATTTATAAGTTTTTTCTTGAGTGAATCGATATCAGAAAGAGCGAAAATGATCCTTAAAATTTTCAAAAATGCCCCCAGGTTCCGCTAGAGAGCAACATTTCAAAATTTGAGGATTTTAAAGAAATACATCATTTTGACTAATAGTTCGTTTCTAGGGTAAATCAATATCAGGGATGACAAAAATGACCTTGAAAATTAAAAAAAATCCAAAAAGTGACGCTAGAGAGCCAAATTTAAGAAATTTTCAGAAATACGCTATTTAAGGGAGTGGGTGTCATTGATTTGGGCCTTTAAGAAGACCATTTCACGCCAAACTAGTAAAGGTGATATTGCGAAAACATTTGTAACCTACAGAATCAACCTTCGCGGTACATTTCCAACATACAGAAATCAGATAAATTGCACCTACGCACACACAAACATTTAATAAGCGTCCCCAAGAAACACTAATAAACTATCTCCTCTGTTAATTTACATCATTTTTCTGATTTTTGTTTGGTCGTCAGGCTAGACAACAACAATACACACATTCTTGATAAAGATAAAATTTACGACTTTTCTTCATCGAAAAAATTTCCAGAAAAAATCAGGAGTTTTAATTCCATTTTCAAGTCTGAATAAAAAATAGTGATTAAATAATGGTTTTGGTTGTTGAGTCAGTTTTAATTTACAAATAAAGTGTTATGAAACAACTATAGACAGGTTATTATTTTCAGGTAAGACGATTTGAAATAAGAAATTTCAAAAGTCAAAAATCGGTTTCAATGGGTTTAAGCTATCTTGTATAGAATTTAATTTTGGTCATTTTAAGACTTAGGATTTTTTTGGTTTTGAGATTTTTTTCAAAAAAAAATGTAGAAGCCCGAACACTCTACTAACTTTTCATCTGAACCATAAGAAAATTTGACATTCATTGAAATCCCAAAAAACGCGTTTTTAAATTTATTTACAGCCAGAACCTTAAAAATATTCAGGGTTCGTTTAAGTTATTTAAGGTCACTTCCGGTCATTTGAAATTTGCGGATTTTGAAAAATATATTGAAAAAATCTCGAAAATCTTTTTCGGATTCTATGCAAAAATAATGGCCTTCTTCTCGGATTTGTAAAGCCCCTCTAGCCTTCGTTTTTGTCACACGCGTAACACCCTACAGTGAGGCTTTTATTTACCAAAAATACATGGATCCGAAATAAAATTTCGTGATCAATTTTTCTGCAAGGACAGCCTAGCCCACAATTTGCAATCACTCACAGATGCATATCTTAAGAAACATATCACTGTCAAAACTTGTTTTGATATAATGTTTCAAATCAAAGATTAAGAGGTAGTTAGGGAGAATTCCTGAAATTTTGGCCAAATCGATCACGGAATTATATAAAGAATAACGCACAACGCGTAATATAGTTCACGAAAAGTTGTATGATTTTTCGAAAAGCGACATTTTTGGTCCAAATTTTGATACAATTAGTACAAAAATCACGGTTTTTCGAATTTAAGTCGAAACAAATCAAATTACAAAAAGTACATACGAAAAGAAGTTATCATTATACTTTCTGCTAAAAAACTAATATTTAAAAAGAACACTTA
>SCLH01001165.1:81204-101896 GCA_004367855.1 Oikopleura vanhoeffeni | reverse complement strand
CCCAAAAGAATTGGAAGGGTCGACTTTCTAATGGAACGTAATTAGGAACTATGGGTCCCAATAATGTACTGAGAGGTCGCCTAGAAGAGCAAGAACTGGTCACACCGCAAGGTAACCTCAAGTTCATCGTATAGACTGTAAGTAACCCTAAAAGAATCGGAAGGGTCAACTTTCTGATGAACGTGATTAGCCACTATGGTCAATAATGTACTGAAGGTCGCAGAGGCAAAAACTAGAGAGCAAAAAAAAGTTTTAACTTACAAGTCTATACAATGAAACTTGAGATTGACCTTGAAACCTTTGACCGGTCATTAGAGGTCAAAAATAATTGGTCGCCCGACGCGCTTAATTAAAAACGGGTAGCCGAAAAAACTGCTTATTTTCATGGCCAAAAATCAGCTTCATATGGCTTTGCTAGAACTGGATCACATTTACCTGTAAAATCACGAAAATTGACGCTTAAAATCGATTTTTTTTTGAAAAATTTTTCATAAAAAAAAAATCCTGGGCCTTAAATGACCAGAAAAAAATTCTCTAGCAAGATAGGTTAAAAACATCGATACGCCATTTTTGAGTTTTTGAAATTTCTTATTTTCAAATCGTAAATAACCAAAACGTCAAGTAATAAACGGTTTTAAAATTCTTATGTAAGGTATTATTAAATTCAATAATACGTTTATAGTAAATAATAAGTTAAGTTACACTGAAGGTACCCTTATCCGAACGCATCCTTATCCGGTTCGAGAATGAAATCCGCTATAGGCATTATAGCGCTTATAAGTCAATTATTAATTATTATTATAATAATGGTTACATAGATCATATAATTTATATAATCTAATGTGCTGTCCTAAAATAGCCTATATATTTTAATGTTATGTTTGGACCCACTTTGGGTATTAATCATAGGTATAATCTTTACCGTATAAATTGATACGGTATAGATTATACCTAAAATTTATACGGTATAATTGAAGCTGATCATTTATATCAACTGCGAAAAAATGAGATAAACTGTATTGAATATATTGTTAATTAATTATTTAATTTAACTCCCACAGCTTTTTACGGTCCACGCGTGACCGTGCCCGTTTTAATCGCAATTTAGGACCCTAATCATTCATTATGAAATATTTTCAAAATATCGATCGACTATTTAAATAATTGACGTTTTGTGCGTTTTTTTTCTAGAATTTGAAACTGTATTAAGTAACTTATATTTTTGGCAAAAAAATTTAAACCATCAAAAAAAAGACTTGAGCAGAATCAAAACAAATTCTAAGATTTTTTTTCGCCATTACACATAGCCTGAAAATGATCACGTGACGTATTTTCAAGGAAATAAGGTTGGCAAATAGTACTTGTTTTTTTTGCAAAAAATAACTTAAATCAATTTTTTGAAAAATGCAGTGGTTCTTTAAAAGTTTTAAGAACTTTTTCTCCATTACACAAAGACCAAAAACGATGCACGTGACTTTAAATCAAGAAATAAGGTTTTTGAGTCAAGTACATAAATAGTAGTCAGCATTTAGCCGACAAATTTTGTTTGGGTGATAAACCCTAATTTAAGAGTTTTTGAACATAATGGTTTCTTCCAAAATAGGTCACTGATCTTATTTTTCAAAGAAATAAGGATAATATGAGAAACGTCTTAAAACATTTCGAAGTTGACCTGGAATTTTTTTTGGCGTGAATTGGAGTACTTTTTCAAAATACCGTATATTGTTAAACCGTATACAAATTACGCGTTAACTTCAATCGTAGAGACTCATAAGTACCTTCAAAGAATCGGAAGAGTCGACTTTCTGATGAAAATATTAGAACTGTGGGTAAATTATGTACTTGAAAGGTCGCAGAGGGAGCAACAATCTTCTTGTTGAAATTTCAGAAATTTGATATTTTTTCTCTCTAAGTAACGTTCAGTACATAATTACCATAGTTGCTAATATTTTTATTAGAAAATTGGACCTCTGCCGGATTCTTTTGAGGGTACTTACAGGGTGTTAAGGTTTTACCTTCTTTTTTTCCAAAACTGGTTACAACTTGATTTTCGCCGTTTGATTGGTTGTCAGAAGAGTTTTTTTCCAAGATTCAACAAGATCAAAACGGCGGAAATCAAGTGTAACCAGTTTGAAAAAAAGAAAGGGAAGAAAACGCTTACACCCTGTACAAGCTTTCCTACAATGAACTTGAAAAAATTGGCCTTGGAACCGTTGTCTTAAAAGAAATAGTTCTTTTTAATTTTTAAAGGAGCTGAATTTTTTCAAAGTTATAATTAAACCATGCAATTTTTTTTGGGCAGTTTCAGCACCCAATTGGTGCCGGTTAAATACTGCAAATTTTAACGTCAATTTTAGCATGCAATGCGTAATAAATTATGCCTTAATTGTGTGAATCGTGCTAAAAAGAGAGATTTTTATATTTTTCTTTAATCACCATTTGATGCCTGTTAAATTATTTTTTTTCACATTTTGTTGGATACGATTGTAGGAAATTATCAGAATTACGCATATGATCCAAGTGAAAAATATATGTTGAATAATGAAACGAAGGGTTTTAATACCCGCTTGATTTAAACACCACGGTCACGCGTGAACCGGTGAAAAAGACTGTGAAGTCCAGAAGTCTGTTCGGGATGTAGGAGTCAACTGAAAAAAGAAGTCTTTACTAAACCAGTCCAGCAATTTTAATGTTCCAAATACGATTAAATAATCTTTGCTGGAACAAGAAAGTTGTTTTCTAATATGCGCAATCAAGTATAAAGTGTATAAGCTACCATAAAAGGAAGAGCTCGGCAGCCGATCGTGTTCAATAACTTTTTAAACTGACGGTAAAGAGTTTTTTATGAGTTTTATGGTCCAGTTTAATAACTTATGTCAAAGTTGATTATTATAAAGTAATATTAAATGTATTTCTGAGTAGCTAATCATGGATTTATCCGAATGGTAATTTTCGGCTAATTAAACTCGCTTTTTTTTGAAGAGGTGGTCGTCGCTAAATGAAACCCAAGAAAAAATTTCTTAATTTTTAGAAAATTGAACACGATTTCTGGAAAAACGAGAAAGAAATTTTGGGCAAAACTTTCTACTTGATCTGCAATTATGGTTACAAAACACAGAAGGAGATACAATTTTCGAAAAATAATTCGTCAGTTTAATAAACTCGTTTCTAATTGGACGGAACCATACGTCAGCATTCCAAATTTTTTAGGATGCCAAGATTTTTTGTTCATATATATTATTTTTCTCAAACCAAATGAATCTTGAAAATGATGGTAAGCGCGTTTTGAACAAAAACTAACGAAATTTTTATTAGTTCCGTAACTTTTTTCGAAATTTCAAAAAATTGAGAAGTTCGAAAAGTCCAATTCAAACTCAAAATTTTTTTAAAAAGGCGATACATAAATAACGTAAGATTCAAAAGTTACAAAAGTTGCCTAACTTATAAAAACATTTATTTTGATGGTATATTGAGCAAAATACATCTACCCAGCAAAAACTTTTTCATCGAGAGCCATATCCAGAAATCTGGATACCAGAATTGTCAAATAGCACCGAGGCCCTTGGAATCAACAGGGAGCCCATATATCGGCTCAAGCGCAACCTAAAAAGTGTCTGAAAAGTGGGTAAAAAAAGTGTCACATTGCGGCCATTCCAAAAATAAAACTCAATCTTTTTTTTGGATATTTGTTCGAATATTATGGGGAGTTAGTTTTTTGAGATTTTTCGCCAAGTTTTACTTCCGAAAAAAATTAATTTTAGAACCGAGAATAATTAGAAATGGTGAGATTAGCCAGTTTTTAGAAAAGTTTTTTTGTGCATGCAAAAAACTTAAAAATAAAAATGTTTAGGTATCTATGGAAATATATATTTTTAAAATGAATTTCAAGAATTTTCAATTTAAGTATCCATGAAAAAATTTATTTATTATAAAAATCAATTTAAGGTCCCAACACTTTCGTTGAGTTACTATATCCACTTAAAAATAATAAACAGAAGTGTAATTATTTGGCTTTTATTAGAAAAAAATGCATTTTTTTAACGATAAATCGTATTTTTTGCATCCAAGATAAGTCCAGATTCCTAGCATCGATTCCAAAGAAGTTAAATTGCGACGACCAACTTGTATCACATGATATGCTGAATCTTTGCCTTTCTTACTATATTTCTAAAACAAAAAATTCTAGAATTTAAAATGTCGAATGCAATAATATATCTTTTCAACTTTTCCGATGCAAAAACTTGAAACTCCAAGCTGGCCTAAGCTATCTGTAAACCCACGTTCAAAGTAGAGGCCGATATATCGGCTCTGGTGCGTTGGCGGAATTTTTTTTCTGTAATTCCAAAGGGGTTACCCTTGGAAGCACAGAAACAAAAAGTTCACGTAGGCACCAAGAGTCTTTCAGGAGGCTCTACTTTGAGTGCTGTTTACAGAAAGCTCCTTATGAGATGCAAACCTTTAATTTTTCCCTTTAAGAATGCAAGTTGAAGTGTTAAATTTTCGAAAAAAAAAATTTTCATGTTTTAAATTCTAGAAAAAAAACGTTTGAAAAAACAAGATTAATTAAAGCCACGTGATACTACCTCATGGTGGAGCTCAGGAAATGTATGTTTATCTCAATAACTCGCAGTGCTTTGTTTTTACTCCAATAATTTTTCTTATTGAGTATTCTGACAGACTATTTATCTGTTGGAAAATCGTAAGAATTTTTAAATAAGTTCAAAATACTCAAGTTTTTAGAAAAAATTGTTAGTTTTCTCGATTTAATGAAATTATTTTGATGATTATTACAATATTAAGGCAAATATGGGTATAAGAGTGCCACTCTGGCATGATTTTACCAAAATTAAATAAATTTTTTCAAAAAAAATATCATTTCATCCATAACTTTTATCGAAATAAAGATATTTTTGAAAATTTCACATATAAAAAATATTTTCGCCCCAGAACTCTGGAATTGTAATTTTTTTTTGCAAAAATGGACTCAAAATGACTTTCTAAAACTGGCTAAATTTCATCTTTTTATTCTATTTTCAAGTCGAAAATTTTTTTTTCGGAAGTAAGAACTTAAGAGGGTGCTCGTCGCAAAATGAGGCTCTAGAAACATTTTTCCCAATTTTATTATTATGTTTTTTTTTGAAAATATAGAACGATTGCAAGTATGGGGTAGTCTGTTTATTCTCGATTACATGGTGCAGGAAAGCACTTTTTGAGGGTTGCCAAAATATTTGTTTGAAAAATAAGTTGAAATTTATAAATTTTTTGAAAAATCAGAACACGATTTACAGAACAACGAGTCATAAAATTTAAGACAAAACTCTGCGCAACCGATGTGCAAGCGGACTTTTCATTGCTGAACATTCATGTAGGCTTCGAATGTGGTGACTTAAAATACCAGGAAGGAGATCACATTTTGATTGAGACCCTAAAATAGGGTCAAAAACTGTTTTTTTTGGTGATTCTGAAGCCAAATCAAAGAATTTTCCCAGAAAACTCTGCGCAGCGGTCTGCCCACGTTCTGTCCGATTAAATTAAGTCAGGATCATTGTTTGTACCTTAAAAACGCAGGGAGGGAGATACATTTTGAAAAAACTAATTCGCATGCAATTTTGTAGCACGTTTCTGATTGGACGAGCGCATCGCGTCCATTTTGATTTACTTTTAGGCTTGGCAAGATTTTTGTTCAAAATATATCAGAGAGAGGTAATGGTTTGCTCCAAACGATTTGTAGCTTTTGCCTACAATTGGTCATTTGAAAACCCCAGTTATCGGGTTTTCGAATAGCCAATTGTTACTAGAGGCAAAATACAGTTTTTTGGTGATTCTGAAGGCCAAATCAAAGATGTTTCCAAAACTCAACAAGGCGGGTCTGCCACGTTCTGTCGCGATTAATTTAAAACATGAATCATTGTTAACCTTAAAAAAACTCAGGAGGAGATTAAATTTTTGGAAAAATAATTCCGTCCACTTTTGGTAAGCACGTTTCTGATTGGAACGAGCCATCCGTTAATTTGGATTGTTTTTTAGGATGCAAGATTTTTGTTTAAATATTTATCAAAAGAGGTAAAGTTGGTCCAACTATTTGTTCTTTGTGCGACAATTGGCTATCGAAAAGGTAGCCTTTCCAGCCGTCCGCGTCCAAAATAAACTCTATAGAGTAGGTAATGTAAGTGATGGTAAGGACCCCTTAAAATGCGACGACCACCCCCTTAGGGGATTTAGGGTGGAGTTAGTTATTTTCACCAGGTCTCAAATTTCGGTATCGTTCTTTCTTGTATCCGACCATCCAGCACATGAAGAAATTGATTGCAAGCAAAAAAAAGTTTTTACTATCGAATAACTAGTTCTAGAACATGCGGATTTGCTTGCAAAAATAATTAATTTTATTTACAATTCCAGACAAAGGTAAGTCTCAATTACAAAAAATAATAATACAAGCAAAAATTACACTTAATGAAAGTATTTAATATTATAATTGTTACAATTTTTGCCCTTTCTTCAAATTTAACATTTAAGTCGCTAATCAATGTAATAATGAGCGTGCGTAGAAATCTGCATAAAATAGTGATTGCGAGAAATCTGAAGAAATTATTAAAATTTTGTTAGTCTATAATTTTTACTGAGATGAATCGAGAATGAATTTATGAAAGAGAGAAAAAATCGCATGTACCGTTCGTGAGTTAAATTTTTTTGTAAAATAATTACATTTTGCCTATAATATTTAAACTTAAGCAATACTAGATATTTTTCAAAACAATTCCCGGCTAATTAAAATGAATTAACAAATTATATATCAGTTATATTGTTAGAGAATCTTTTTTCTGACATAATTATCGCATTATGTAATTTTTGGATACGGTGGATATGAACGTTAACTTCAATGGAGAGAAATACAGCAAACAAGGTTTTAATGGCATTTACGGCCTCATGTTTAAAATATTTTCTAGAAATTTTGCACTTTTATCCATTTCAAGGTTTAACAAACTGCAATGTGCAATTGAAACATAGATGTTGTCCACTTAATTCTCACAAAAGATATTTGAGTTTAAGAAAGGGCTTATTTCTCCCCAGCAATGTGCTGGGAACAAATAAGACCTTTTTAAAACTCTTATATATTTTGTGAGAATTTAGTGAACATGTATTTTTTCAATTGTATATTGTAGTTCGTAACTTTAAAAAGACAAAAATTGATTCATTTCTAGAAAATATTTTTATATCAACCGTTAACTGCATAAAACCAAATTGCTGCTTTTTCTCTTCATTGAAGTTTAACTTCATATCCACGTATCCAAAAATTACATAATGCCGATATTATTTGCCAGAAAAAAATTCTCTACAATATAATCGGATGATTTTTATTAAATTCATTTTAATTTTTTGAAAATTCATGACTATAGTTAAATAAAGGCAAAATGTACATTTTTTTTCAAATGGAAGTTTAACTTACGAACGGTCCATGCGATTTTTTTTCTCTTTTTTTTATATATCATTCTCGATTCTCTTTAGAGAGTAAAGTTACTTAAGTAAAATTCTTATCGAACGGAATCAGAATAATTTCTGTCAGGATTCTCGCAATCACTATTTTATGCAGATTTACTGCGCGCCATTATTACATTGATTAGGCTAAAAATTGAAATTTTGAAAACGGGGCAAAAATCTTAACAATTATAATATTGAAATACTTTCATTTAGTGTAACTTTTAGATGTGATTATTATTCTTCGTAATTTAAGACTATCCTGATAGGATAATCCTATGTCTAGAATCTTAAATAAATAAATTATTTTTGCAAGCAAATCCGATATTCTAGAACTACTTATTCGATAGTAAAATTTTTTTTTGCTTGCAATCAATTTCTCATGTGCTGGATGGTCGGATACAAGAAAAATAATACCGAATTTGAGACCGTGGTCGAAAATAACTACTGCACCCACAATCTCTTAACGGGTATGCTCAGAAATTCTGAACAACGACCAACTCAGATGGTGGTAATATATTATCACCTAACTTTGAAAAATCATGGAGAAATGGGGATGGGGATAAGAATCCGAAAAAATTTTAGGTGATATTATTAGATTCATAAATATTATTGATTTTAAAATGAAATCGAAAGAGAAGTTTTTGCGATCATTTTGGATGATTCTAAAAATAGCTTTTCTGCTATCTTGACTAAGAGACTACAAAGTTTGAGGATTTCTTTATTTATTCAATAAGGTCAAAGTATACATAACTTGATAGTAAACGTGCAGAACGGCGAGTTTTATAGCACAGAATATTACTCACGGAAGGTGGCCAGCCGTTATGGTGGTGGTGGTCAATTGACCGTAAGTTTGGGTTTAGAAACCAAGAGTGTATGGTTGAAGTATTTATGACGATTGATTACTGCATGACAGAAAATAGAATACGGTATTTTGTAGCGATAGGCGCGTTGTGTTTTTTCTAATTATACAATTAAATGAAATACAAATGTGTAACATTCACCCAGGTCTGCTTACCAATTTTCGTGACAAGTTTTTGTAATTAATATGGTTTTCACAAATATGAGCTGGTTGACTGTACCTAGATTATTTCAACAGAATTTATCATTTTTTTGTGGCGAGAATGTTAAATGTCGAAGGCGTCCGCCAGACATAACAGTTACACGAACTTCACGTTTTTTTAATAGTGAGCTAATTAAATCGAAAATAACATCACTCCAGCTCTACCA
This sequence comes from Oikopleura vanhoeffeni, assembly GCA_004367855.1. Taxonomy (NCBI): domain Eukaryota; kingdom Metazoa; phylum Chordata; class Appendicularia; order Copelata; family Oikopleuridae; genus Oikopleura; species Oikopleura vanhoeffeni. The sequence goes on along the minus strand of SCLH01001165.1, from coordinate 93,190 downwards.
TGGTGAGTTTAGAAATATAAGTGAAGTATAGTATAGTATAGTACGAGCAGTAATATGTGATACCTAGGTGCACCATAGGATTTGAAAAATATGAGAGTTTTAAGTCATACGTTTCGAAAATTGTGAGAATAATTTCTGTACAGATCGTTTTTCGCTTTCCATTTTGTAAAGTGGCTCATGTCTTGTTCTTTTTGTGAAGTGCTTGATTTTTGGTCTTGCAACCTTTTCGTATATTTGGTTTGCCAATACTCGCAACGTTCCGGCGAGACGACTTGAAAAGATGAACAGTAGTACTGCAGTTTTTTGGTTTGTTTCTCTTCTTTATAAATTTTTTCTTCGATTTGCTTGTTGTTTATTCTTAAATTAAATTTTGAAACAAATTCATAATCCGGAATGTTTGATTTTTCGTCTTTGTTTTTATTTTGGAGATTTGTTTGATCCCAATTATTGTCTATGGGTATAACGTCCTGGTAACTGTGCAAAAAGGAGGTTGACTTGTAATGATTGTTCGTTATTTCAGGGCAAAGGAGCTTTTTTGCCGAATTGCTGCCCAATGATTGTTTAAAAGGTTGATCTTTTAACTTAATATGTCGGATTGTCTTTTCGATAAAATTTCTTGAACTGCATTATATTCGGAAAGGGGCGAAGATATCGGTTCAATTTCAGTTCGTCTGATCTTCACACGACATTCGTTCATTTTATGTCCATAAGCTAAACAATTGTGACATTTGATATTAGATTTCTGATTTCTCCGCATGTTTGTTTTCAAGTTAACATGCTGATTTTTGGTTTTGACCAACAATCTTCAATGTAATGAGTGTAGCTATAACAGTAGCTGCAATATCTGATTGGTTCATTGCAGGACACATTTTGTCGTTGAGATTTAGTTTTTAAATGTTTACAGTCATCTAACGGCTCTGAAAGTTTGCTTGATTGTTGATCAGTTTGAGTTGCTTGTGTTGTTGACTTGTTTTGTTGTCTCATGAGGTTTTCCATCTGAATTTCGTATTTGTCAATTTTCTCCTTCATATAATTGAATTTGGAGTCATACTCTTTGACTTTTTCTAATATGTTCCGTATTTTGTCATTTTCATAAATTTTGTTACTTTCATAATCTGTCTGACAGATTGTGGCATTTTGAAGAGTTGTAGTTGCGTTTTTCCCATATTTTGATCCAGACTTGAAAAATCAAAAATCATTTTTGAAAAAATTCCGAACCAAACTTGCTTCGATTTTTCTAAAGTAAGCTCAAAAGAAAGCCAGTAAAACACTGATGAGAAAGTTGGCTTACGCCAAGTCAATATTTTGGAGTTTTAGTGGTCAAATTCGATCAAACGTTATTTTTTCAACAAAATTCAATTAAAATATAATTTTCTCTTTTATCGGCCTTCGCCGATTTGGGGCTCATTTTTCGACAAAATTAAATTAAAATACAATTTTCTCCTTTATCGGCCTTCGGCCGATGTATTGGCTCATTTTTCAACAAAATTAAATTAAAAATATAATTTCCTCCTTTATCGGCCGATTTTGGGTCATTTTCAACAAATTCAATTTAAAATATAATCTTCTCCTTTATCGGGCCTTTCGGCTGATTTTGGGCTCATTTTTCAAAAATTCAATTAAAATAATAATTTTTCTCCTTTATCGGGCTTCGGCCGATTTGGGGTCATTTTTCGACAAATTAAATTCAAATATATATGCTCCCTTTATCGGCCCTTCGGCCGATTTTGGTCTCATTTTTCGACAAAATTTAAAATTTCAAATATAATATCTCCCTTTTCGCCCTTCGGCCAATTGGGGGCTCATATTTCAACAAAATTAAATTTAAAATTATATTTGCCCCTTTATTGGGCCTTCGGCGTTTGGGGGCTCATTTTTCAACAAAATTAAATTAAATATAATTTTCTCTTTATCGGCCTTCGGCCGATTATGGTCTCATTTTTCAACAAAATAAGATGTTTTAGTAGAGCTGAAAATCAAGGCTCGATCGCGGGATTATTTTTTAAGCAAAATCTCTCAAAATGGGCTACATAATTATTCCTACTATTACCCCCTTAATTAGTTAAACCCCTTTAATACCTAAATCCTTGTTGTATTAATAAGATCCCTTAACCCTTTATACCTCAATAACGGTATTAGTACATACCCCTTAACTAATTGCACGCCAAATCCTTCTTGGATATTATCTACCTTGTCCCTCTGGTTGGGGGTTCGATCCCAAACCCCTATTCATATGTTCACTCCCTCATAGCCCTCAATTTGTAACGAAAACCCCCCCTCAATTATTTGTTGCCTTTAAACCTAAAAATTAGAGCGGACCGAGCATAAAAAATTTTTTGAAGCAGAGCAAACAGAATTTTTTTGGGCGTTTAAGAGCAGAAGCAGAGCAGGAGCAGTCGAAATAATTTTCGGTTTAGAGCCAGATCAGAGCAAACAACCATTCAAAATAATGCTCCCTAGAGAAGAGCAGAGCAGAGCGAACCGAAAAAAATGGTGCTAGAGCAGAGCAGAGCGAACCGAAAAAAAATGGTGCTCGAGCAGAGCAAACGATTTCAAACAATCTGCCCGACCCCTGATACTCATCAGACTATTGCTGTACATTTATGTATAAATTTTTCACTATAAAACCTGTTCAAAGTCTGAGCGGGAGGCTGGGAGTTAATTAAGTTATCGATTGGTTTGTCACAATCGGTTTCATATTCATGAACTACGCCACTTACTTCTTCAACATGCAACTATCCATCATTGAATCATATCTAATTTTCTGTTATTAAATTAAAAATACCAGTTTGAAAAATAATTGTAACCCTAAAAATAATATCAATGGTAAAGGAGTTTTTCGTCATTGTAAGGCCTTTAATTTACTTTCACGAAATAACGGAGAGACCAATTGACTTCAGCTTAGACAATCGAAATCTCCCTTTTCTATGTGACAATAATCTTTGTTCAAAACATCATTAACCAACCGGTAAACCAGATTCCAAACCGGTAATTTCGTATCTAAGAAAAGTTCGTTTGGCCTTTGCACACATGGAAAATTTGTTTTCAAAAACGATTTACAGTAAAACCGTGTGTAATATGAACTTGAGAATAGTAACTGCCAAGTTGGCAGTGCCAACCTTCCGGTAAACCGATTACAAAAAACCTAAAATTCGTAATTTAAAAAAAATCAGCGACTTCATTAAACATGCAAAAAAATAAAAGCACATGGAAACTGAACAAAAAAAACTCTGTCAGTAATTCTGGAATCGTTGGAAAATTTTATATTCAATTCGTAAATTTGACCATCTATCATAAATATTTCCATTTAAACTCCGTAGACGCTTCTCTTTTATAGTGTATCGGGCCCGAATATTCCGGGTCCAACGTCACATCTAGCTTTTAAACTTAAAAATAATTTCTTTCATGAAATGGCTTTTGAATCATGGCCTTCCAGTCATAAATAAATTAGTAAAAGTTCCCAGTGCTCCTTCAATATATATCGATCAAAATGATTTTCGATACCAAAATGCCTTAAAGATAGGAAACGAATCCAACTGACCAAAATAAAACCATCGATACAAATTTGGCCTTCCGAAGGCCGACCAAAAAACGATAACGAGCCACAAATTTTCCGCCCTCTAGTGTTACGAATTAAGTTTTTAACCTCTCATTTTGAGCATATAAAACTTAATCTTTCATAACTACGGCAGTAAAAGGTCCCAGTGCTCTTTTTATTTATCGATCAAAAATCATCTTTGATACCAAAAGCCTTATAGAGCAAGAGCATGTTCCACAGTTTACACCAAATTATTATTTTACCTTTTAAGGACGTGAGAACGAGCGGCTATTTGGATACTTTATATATTGTTTGATAAGGTCACCTGTAGTGATATGGAAAAGGATTATAATAGATAGTACATAAATAAAATAAATCATTTATTATTAAGAATGTCTGATGTCAGTGAGAACTCAGCCAAGAGACACTTTGTTCCAAAAGAAGAAACAAAAAGGGCAAAATTTGAACACTCCGAACGAAATTTTGGTCTAAATGGCAAGAAAACAAGAGGAAGGGTCAAAATTGATATTGTGGTATGTGTAGGGTGCGAAAGAACTACATAGAAAACCACAGTAGTTGATACAAAATTTATTAGCCTCACGGATGTTACGGACCCAGAAAAAACTATTCCAAGCTAAAAAAAATATTTCGGGCATCTAGTGGTCATAAAATGTTTTTTTTAAATTCTCATTTGAAGCAGTTACTTCCAGTTTTAGCATATTCAAAAATTTTATAAATTTTGATTTTCAGCGTATTAATTCAAATTAAATTTTTAGTTTTTCAGGCTTAGAGATACACCATGATTACCAAAGTATCTGAAACAAAACACACTTATAATTATTGATTTTTGATATACCTTAAATACGGGAATTTTTAGTTAATCTAGCCATAATTTTAGTATCATTTATTAAAAATGGGCTCTCTTTCCGGATTTTAGATATGAAAAATCCCTGCGGACGCAAAGTATCTTTATTTTTTTTGGGAGACTAGCTTCAGAAAATTAATTGTGATGCATTAATGACCTAATAACCTCCTCCGTTAACAGTTACAACCCTCATATTGATCACGCGTGTGTCAAAGCATCAGGTGACCAATCGATTTTGATTTGACAGGGTGAATCTACGCATCGAGCTTGTGAAATGAGCTTGAAATGATTTGATCAAGCCAAGGTCAATCCAGGAAACCTAGCCAAGTCAGATCTTGGAATGTCTGATCTGGACTAGACCTAGCGACAGTTTCATCATTATCAAGCCAAGTTTTCTTAGTTCTAGAGATAACCTAGCCAAGCGAAAGCGTTTTCTGATCCACGAATTACCCATGAAATTTATTATCTTTCACAATTCTCGGAGCATGACGGATTTATTAACCCCTCACACTCCAAACGCCATTTGGGGACGCTACTTTGGGCGCTTATTACGGGAAAATTAAAATTGTTTTCAATTTTATTGTTTGCAATTTTATTGTTCTTTAGTCCCTGAGATTAAAGATAGACTTAAATTTTTATATTATTAACTTTACATTTTGACTTCATTGACATAATAGTGACATTTACTTAGTGACCTGAAACCTAGGCAATTGACTTGTAAAAAAATAAAATACGTCAGAAGTTCGGACTCAGAAAAATAATTAAAAATGGAAGTGAATCAAAATAAAATTTCCTTAGAAATAACCTGCAATTTCCGGTCTCCAATCTACAGGTGTTTTCCCAAAATAAAACCTTACTTACGCAATGTATCGAAATCACTTATGAAAAAATAAAAATTTACTCAAATATGTCAAAACAAAAATTGAAAATGGATCAGATTCAGAAAATTGTTTCCTAAAAAGTGACTTCCTCAGAAGTAACCTGCAATTTTTGGTCTCTAATCTTCAAGTAGTTTCTAAAATGGTTTGAGTGTGAGGGAGTTAACGGTCTTAATATGATTAGACTTAGGTTTTCGATCGCTAAATTTTTGAATTAATTTCTTAAATTCAGTTTATGAAAGATAAACAAAAACGATGCACAACATTTTCCAAACGAAAGGCTGGCTTGATGAAAAAGGCGCATGAACTTGCAACATTGACTGGAAGTCAGGTTTGTTTATAATTTTCCTCGACATCATAATATACTATATGATATAGTATATAGTCTATATCCCTTGATGACACTGAATGTTGTCCAGGCAGTTGTCAACAAAGTTGTCAACAAGAGATATATGCAATATTTTTTCCCAAGTTTCGAAGACTCAGTTTGTTATTCTGTACAATTTACATGAATATGGAATAAAATATCCGAAACGTCTTAAATTACTTTTTTATAATATGTTATATGTCATATTTAGATCCCACTTAACTCATTGGCTATCAGACTCAGAGCCGTTATCTAAAATTATTTTATGGTTTAGCTGTTCCAACTTTAATGGACTCAAAGAATTTCCAAGCGTCAAAACAGCCTGGAAATAATAGCGTCACAAATTTCCAACTAAAATATGTCATATAGTTTACCATTTTATTTCCAGAAAGTACGTTTAAAATTTAATACGGCTAATCTTACAAAAGTTATTTCTTATTCTTTTTTTGAAGGAATATCGCCAAAATGTCTAAAAAAACATAGCGTAAATACAACACATAAAATAGAAAGTTTAAGGAAACCATTTATCAGGAATTTATTTGAGTATTTTTGCAGTATTATTTTTTTCTGAGGGAACGTTAATCGGCCTGAAATTATCCGCCTAATTATCGAAATTGGTATTGGTGGTTGATTGCTCTGGAAAATAAATTTAACGAATAATTTTACAGAAAACGTATTTATTCGTTTAATCAACGTTAGAAAATTCACAAATCCAGAAAGTTTAGTCAAAAACAGACCATTTAACCCTTGGAGGCGTAAAACCTCATCAGTATTAGCGCACAAAATTGAAACCTTCCATCTTTTCTACTTTCCGGAGTTGGAAATCGATGAGACCTTACCATTAAATCTTCTCTGAGAAGACTTCTCATAAAAATTATTTAGATAATAGCCTATAATTTATAGGTCATGGTTCTTGTAGCATCAGAAACTGGCCATGTTTATACGTTTTCAACAACAAAATTTAAACCACTACTTAATTCGGAACCAGGACGAAAACTGATTCAAACTTGTCTGGCAGACGACGATAAATTGATGGAAATGCCAAAAATTGAGGAAAAATCACAGGGAGTTTTGGTGCAACATTTGACAGAGCAAAATTTTTCACCATCAACCTTCGAGAGACGACCAAGTGTTATTAGTGGACTACAAGAAGTTTCTCCAATGTCACAACCAGTTCAAGTTATTTTGCCATTCGAATCACGGTAATATTATTATTATAAAAATTTAAAATTGATATAAGACCTAATTAACTTTTAATTATGGTTCTCTTTTGAGGAGGGTAGACTACCCTGAGTAGTTTATCTCAGCACATACGATCTTTTGAAATTTCGGGTCAGCATACTTTCAAAATATCAAATAAAAGTTTATTCAAAATTTTGAAAAAAAAATTAATTTCCAAAAAACAACATCATTGACAGTTGCAAAGCCAGTTTTTTCGATTTTCGACTTTCACCGGACATTTATCACAAATACTTGGGTTTTTGACAAACAAAAACATAAAAAATTACCAGTAAAAATTCGGAAATCGAAAAACGACTCTGCAGGTTAAAAAGATATGTTATGGTCCAAAATTTCAAAATGATCGCGATTTCACGGAAATGAATTATTGTTTTTTCAAAAACGAACGCATGCACTTTTGGCATTAAAAAATTCGAAAAATATTTATATAAAAATACTAAAATATGGTCTTTAATATAATTTTAGTATAACTTGATTTTTCTATAGGGTTATTACTTCATACGAAATGATCGATGAAGCAAGTCAATACAGTCTCCACGAACAAAAGTAATTTGACATAAATAAAAAAAAATGCATCACTTATTTTCATTTCATAATTTTTAATTTTGATACAAAAGTAAAAAATAAAATAAAATTTTAAGTTAAAGTCAATAAAGGTAATTATCTATTTTAGATCGGGCTCAGAATTTTCTCCGCCATTTATTCCCGGTGCATTCCCACATGTTTCGCCCCCACAACATCGATTAGTACGAACAAAACGAGTAGAAAACTTGAACGAAATCAAGTCGGAATAAAAAAATGCTCTTTACTGCCAAAATCTGATATCAATTATATATCTTCGTAGGTTGGTATAGCTCTGATTAGATGATTACTTTAACGGTTTTTCTAACAGTGCATTCAAAATTACGTTATTTTTCAAGAGCTGCAAAAAGTGGTTTGAAATTTGATATCTTGTGATCTACAATGTAGACCATTTTTTTTTCGATAATTGTAAAATTTTATTGACAAAAGATTTGAAGTTACAAAAAAAATTCCAATAAATTAAACGAGACTAAACACGGTGTCCTACAAATTATATGCTTGCCGGCGGGCGATTCGCTGAGTCGGTGTTTTTCGTACCCATTATTTAGACCAATTTGGGTAGGACAAAATTGGGCTACATGAAAAATATGATACTGAATGAAAAGTGCATCGTCATGTCAACAATATAAAGAGGCAGACCAATCAAACTGAAACGTCATATCCATTATGATGCCCGGGTAACACTTAAAACTTATTTGCATGTTAAAAGAATAGGGAATAAGTTTTTAGTGTTACCCGGGCATCATAATGGATATATCTCATAGAATAAATTATTCTATGAGATATATTATTCTGAATAATGGGCCAATTTTAATCAAATAAGTGTGGCCAGTACTCAATTTTCAGACAATTTTCTTCAAACATTTCTCATTGGTTCCCGATTCATCATTCAGGATATTTTCCGAAAAAGTCTCTCAATTTTCCATCGTGGAATTAATTTGCCTCTTCCGATCTTTAATTTCACGAAAGTCTGGTTGAAGCTTAATGCCTGATGACGCAATTATCTTAATTTTGATCAAATCTAATTGTTCAAATTTAACTTTTTTATTTAGACCAAAAAAAGACGATTGGCCAATTTGGGTACGAAAATCACGAGTCGTGATTCACGACCCTTGTGACGCACCCTCAATTATTGAACATGGTGTAAAAAAACTTTAAAAGACAGTTTTTAATATGACTTTTTCTAAATATGTACTCCAGTCAAATTGCCGAAGTTCAGCAACCGAACTCAATAATGACCACAAATTGCCCAAGTTTTTCGGAAAGTTCTCGTGAAATTTTTTTGGTAACCATCATTTATATATTGAAATTTACTGAATATCTTAAATAACATACAGCATATCGTACATGTATGCTGCATATGTATAATATGTAATTAACAGATAATATTCTGACAGAAGTTTATTCGACCAAACTCCTATCAGAATATTATCTTAATGTCATATAAAAAAATTTGCCCATTTAAATATATAAATGATATACCGTTAACACTGGGAACTCATTTCCTACTAATTGGCTGATATAAATAACTTTATGGCTGGAAAATATAACAACAGTGCTCTGACCTTAAGGGGGTCGGCGCAATTTGACAGATTTGCACTTTTTCAATTCTCTTTCTCTTGATGGTAAACTTTTTGCCACTTCGAAATTTTCGGATAAAAGTTCTGAATGAAAGTTGCCATTTTGAAGCTTTCTTCGTATAATCAGATTTTTTGCAGATCGGTTATTTTTACTTTATAAATCGTCTTTTGAAAAAAACCTTAAAAACGGGCGTTTGCTATCGAAGGTGTCTAAATTAAGGAAACATTTATTTTTTAATTTTTATTAATCATTAACCGTCAAAATCGGAAATTTGAAATTCTGAAAAAAGTCGGAAAAACGAAATTTTAGTACATCGAAAAAGATGTTTTTTTTCATGAGATAAATGAAAATTTTTTTTAAACGGTGGTCAAGAATTTTGACTCAAGACGGCTTACCAATTTGGCAAGTTTCGGTGAGATACATTTTTTAATTATTGATTAAAGAGGGCTTCGATGGATTTCTCCCAAACCGTAGTTTCGTTAGAAAAATTATGATTTAGAGTATGAACAAAAGCGAAGAAACAAAACGAGGACATATTTGATAAAAAATAAAAGGTGGCATTCTCAATATTTTCAGCCGGTGAATTCAGAAAAATAAGTTTGGAAAATTTTGAACCAGAAATGAGGAAAAAGTTTCAAATATTTCCAAATAGTTTCGACCAAAAATCACAAAAAAATGGCATATGATTTTTCAAAGAGCCTATTCTTTAACACCTTTTTGTCAATCTAGGATGTGCGGGCTGAGGGAGCCAATCCTAACACTCCTTAGTTAGGAGTCCTAACTTAGGAGTCCTAAGACCCCTCCTAGCCACTCATGAGGCCGCTTTTCAGCCCGCACATCCTAAATTAATGTACCAAAACGGTTTTTTTCATGATGTCATGGCATTTTTGAAATTATCATTTGGCGCAAAAAAACTAATTTGTTCTATTATGATTGTTGAATTTCTAACCATTTAGCTTGAATCTTAGTCAAATTTTGATTTCTTAGAACTTTTTGTTCACGTTATTTTAAGTTCAAATCTTCAATTTATCCATTTTACGTTTTATCCATTTAACTATCGACTCGAAAATATATATACCCAGTAACTAGACGATTTGAAATAAAGAATTTCAAAAGTCAAAAATGGGTATCAATGTTTTTAAGGGGGTAGCGGTCGTAAAAATGTACCTTTGCACTCGACTTTATCAGAATACAAAACTGTTTCGAAACTTTTGAGAATAGCCATTTGGTAGATCAATCCTTAATCTAAAAAAATAATTAATCAGAATAATTTTTGGCTGACCCTGGTGACCATCATGCAGCAAATTCTAGACCTAATCACCTAATCAAAATTTCAAAATATATCTCCTCCTAGAGCTCGCATCCGATTTCACTCAAACTTGGCATGAACCACGGACACACTCGTGGTTGTTATTTGATAAATTGGATTTTTGAATTTCCGTCTAGTTTTTTCTAGAACTGCGAAAAACCGCCTAATATCAAAGTTTTCGCTATTTAAAATCTATCTCCTCCTTAGTTACATTTCAGAATGCAGTATAAATTTGGGAAAAGATAAAGAAATATGTTTTTGTTATTTTAATCAAGCAGAATTTTGAAATGTTTTGTTCAATTCTAGAAATTTGCATTTCAGTATACCAGAAGTGAGAACACGGAAATAAAAGTCGTCGGATTTAGTCAAAAGTATCATCAAATTAAAGCTTTTTGATATTTTGAGTTTTTCTGATCGAAAATTGGGTTTCAATGTTTTCCAAAAAGAATTACTCAGGAAAATTCTCAAAAATGAAATATTTTTTTGTTTTGTTCAATAAGTTTATGCTTTCTAAGTGTTCCTTAGCAATGTCTTGCTATTTTCACACCCTTAAAAGAGTACGACCGCTACCCTCTTAAGGTATCTTGTAGAGAATTTTATTCTGGTCATTTTAAGAAGTAGGAGTTTTTTCGTTTTTGAAATTTTTTAAAATAAAAAAAGGATTTTAAGGTCAAATTTTCATGACTAACTTTATCCAGCTGTAAAAGTTGCAGATTAGGAGCTAGCGCACTTTTTTTCTGCAATCAGGAGAAAAAGCTGATATTATTACATGTTTTTTGATTTAAGGCACAATGAACACCCGGTCGACCACAATGACCGGTCAAAGTTGAAGGTCAATCTCAAGGTCATCGAATTCAAGGTCACCAAAATGATCCCCGTGACCGACTTTTTAATGAACGTATTATGAACCATAGGTGAACGCTTACGGTGCTAGAGAGCAAAATATATTGATATGATTTGAGAGGAGTTAAGCAATCGCTTTGAAAATACCATCAAAAAATTTCTCGTGGTCAACTTTCTCATGACGGTATTAACAACCATGGGCTAATTATGTATACTAAGGGTGCTAAAGAGCAAAATACGGTTTAATGATTTGAGAGGTTTCAGCTTTCTAGTTTTCATAGAGCCAAATTACAAGCTAAAGTGAAAATTAATACCGTTTTTAATCAAACTTGAAAGTTATATATCTGCTAATCAAGAAAACATTGTTAACCCGTGTGAGCACAAAAAAAAATTTCCGCCAACGCACCAAAGCCTTTATATAGGCTTTTTTCAAGCGCGTATTACAGAAAGCCCAAGGTAGTTGGAGTTTCAATTTTTTTTGCATAAGAAAGTTNTAGAAAATTTACAGATAAAAGCAAGATACAGCATATCACGTGATACAAGCTCACAGTGGTGTACACAAATTATTTTGGTATTGGAATCGATGCACAAAGATCTGACCTATGTCATCGTTTTATTTGATTTGGTTTATATAGTCAATCTAATATTATTTTCAAATAGGATTAAAATTTTGATGAAAAAATCACAATTTTTTATAAAAAATGGTTATTTTCCACTATAAAAGCAGATTAGTACACTTCTGATATTATTTCTGGGTCGATATACTAATCAAGTGACTCTGTGG
>SCLH01001165.1:44660-80625 GCA_004367855.1 Oikopleura vanhoeffeni | reverse complement strand
TTTTTTAGAAGTAAAAGATTGGAAAAAAATTTCAAAAAACAAACCCTCCGTAATATTTGAACAAAATTTCCAAGAAAAATAAGTTATTTTTTTGTCATCCTTGCAAAATTCTTTATAATGTAATCGAACGAGACAATTCTACGATGTTTTTTTTGCATTTTTTAGACGATTTTGAATATGCAAAAGCCTAAATAAAGGCTTTGTGCTCACACGGGTTAAGGATATTGTTCGCTAGTTTATTTATGCAACATACGGGCCCTTGTCGTGCATGGTGTAAACCCCGAATGAGGTACTTTTGTACCCCAGTTTACTACTTTTGTACAGAATTTTTGGTTATTTAATAAACAAATTTCACATAAATAAGGGCACACTGAATGGGCAAATACAAGTTTGATGGAAAGTCGTCTTCTTGGTCCAGACAAAATCGCTGCCTTCGGCATTTTGGTTTTTTTATACCTTTATGATACGATCGTTTATTGAAAACAAACGTTTGATTTGACAGGCGGCTAAGGGCAGTTGGATGCTTATACATAGAACTGTTGTTCACCATCTTTTGGTCTGTGAAGAAATAAAATGTATAAGATTTCATATCGTTTGTGATCACTGAGATTTTCGAGATCAAATTATCAATAATTCTCATATATTCTGTAGGCGTGTTTGATTCTTGAACCTATAGAATCCACAATTGACTTTCCATGTTTTGAATGTTACCCATTTGTATTTTATCTAATTGTATAATTAGAGGAAACGAAACGCGCTTATCGCTACAAAATACAGTATTCTATTTTCTGTCATGCAGTAATCAATCGTCATAAATACTTCAACCATAACTCTTGGTTTCTAAAACCCAAACTTACTGGTCAATTGACCACCACCACCATAACGGCTGGCCACCTTCCGTTGAGTAATATTTCTGTGCTATATAAACTCGCCGTTTTGCACGTTTACTATCNATATTGAATAAATAAAGAAAACCTCAAACTTAGAAGTCTCTTAGTCAAAAAAGCAAAACGGCTATTCTCACTGGTGTCTTGGAAGTGAAGAGAAACGAACCTACAGAACCGCATAAGGCGATCCAGACAATTAAAAAGCCGATCTAGACAATTGAGAAACTATCCAGACAATTTAAAAGCCGATCTAGACAATTAAGAAACCGACCCAGACAAGCTAATTCCGAATTCCGTCGAGCCAAACAAATACAAATCCGATCCGAATAAACCGATCCGACTCAATTATCCTGCAAAATAATAAAATAAAATTTTTTCTTGGTCAAAAGAGTTTTATTTTATATAAATACTCAGATAGAGAATTTAAATTTTGAGATAATCGAATANAAAAAAGATATTTTTATAAATATTCTTAGATAGAGTTAATTAAAAATTTGAAAACGCTCGAAACACTTTCCTCAGCCAAAAAAGGTACCTGGTGTACCTTAGGTAGCGGATTTGTTGTCAAGGGTTGATTTTTCTTTACGGAAATATAAGTTTTTTTTAAGCACACAAAAGTGCGGTTATAGAATAAACTTTTTTTGTCACTTTCGTGTTAAAAACATACAGTAGAGTACTTAATAGGACTTAAATAGGACTCACTTTCGAAAATTTTGAGGAAAAATTACAGTAGAGTACCTCAAATAGGACTCACTTTTGGAATTTTCTAAGTAATACAGTAAAGTACTTAAATAAGACTCATAATCTAAAATTTCAAGGAAAAATTACAGTAGAGTACCTCAAATAAGACTCACTATTTAAAATTTTTGAGAAATACAGTAGAGTACTTGAATAAGACTCACTATCAAAAATTTTGAAAACAAATTACAGTAGAGTACCTCAAATTAGACACACTATTTTCGATTTTTTTTTGAGAAATACAGTAGAGTACCTCTAATAGGACTCGCTTTGTGGAAATTTTTGTGAATTATAAGGAGAGTACCTTTAATAGGACTCACTTCCTGGAACTTTTCGCGAATTTAAATTAGAACATCCTTATAGAACTCACTATCCAAAAAGTGTTTAATAGGACGCATACCTTATAAGTTAACACTCTTGTGACATTGAATATTTTTCAGATAATTTTTGAATAAAAAAAGTAAATCGTATTGATTGGTCCTTGATAACAGACTTCTCCATTAAAATGAGCATCACAATTACCAAAAGCCTTAAACATTCTGAACTAACAAATATTGCAAAGTTGCACAATCTCTATTCTTTGGGTACAAAAACCGAGATATTTGATATTATTGAGTCTTTTTGCCGAGATAAAAATATACAGAAAGATTCCAATGGGTTCTACCTGATGAACAAAAATTCGTATGCATTCATAACGAAAACAACCAGCCAAGGATTCATAACAAATGATCTTAACTTTAATGAAACAAGAAAACAGATGTTAGAACAATATCTCATAAATATAAAGAAAATTGAAGAAGTACCAGCTGATGGGTTTCAATCACTCTTTGAAGAAATCGACCAAATAGAGCACATGCATTGAATTACAGACCAGAAGAAAAAATTCATTCTTGGTACTAAAATTGCTTGGGGACTCTTAATAAGGATAAACTACCGAAAAGAAGAACGATATGCCGAAACTAAGAAACATATTGAAGAATTTTATGGAGGAACATGGGAAATGACACAACACAAAATTAATAATTTTGAAAAATTAAGCAAAGAATCTCTAGTTCAAGCAGTATCGCGCTTCTTCATCTTACTATCTAAACCAAACGCATGTTTTCACAGTCAACATATTCGACAAAAAGGAAAAATATTAAACCAAATATCCAAACAAATCATGCGAGAGACATTTTACAAACAATTTTTAATTTTATGGGTTGCGGGTGATGATATACAGTGGGTGAGACAATGGGCAACAGTGAGACCAATGGCAACACTTTTTCGCAGATTTGATTTTTGAGACCTATGAGACCAATGGGCAACACTCTGAAGTTTTTGATAATTTCTATGGCAATTTTTTTCGATTTGCCCTTAATTTTGATAAATTTATAATAAATTAATATATATTTGTGAAATTTCGGGAGCGTGCTTTCCGTACCAAATTGGTCTGAGAAAGATATGTTGTGAAAAACGCAAACGTCATGATTATGTGTAATTAGGGTGGTTTGAGGAATTCCACCGACTGCACTTGAGCACAGTCATAGGCATAACTTCTGGCCCATAAGTAGGGTCAGTACCGGGAGACTTATCTGCGAAAGCTTGTTTTCATGCACTAATTGTGACCATTGGAGGCTCCAAAATTTTTTTTATGGTCGGAATTATTCTTCTTGAGAAAGTTTGAGCCCATAACTCATAGAATCCGGGCTAAGGGTGTTAGTTTTGCCAGATGAGTCTCCTGGTACTAGACTCTACTTATGTGGCATAAGTTATGCCTATTACTGTGCTTCAATGCAGTCGGTGAAATTTCTAAACCACCCTAATGACGCATAACCATGACGATGCGTTTTCACAACATTTTTTTATTCAGACCAATTTGGGTACGGAAAGCACGGGCGTGCTTTCCATACACAAATTGGTCTGAATAAAAAAAATAATGCAGACCAATTTGGGTACGGAAAGCATGAGCGTGCTTAGCGTACCCAATGGGTACACTAGACACCGACTCGAAATTTCACAATATGGATTGTTAAAATTTATAATCTAGAACAAACTATCGAAAAACTATGTTTAGTCTTCAGAAATACAAATTAAAAAAATCGGACTAGTGAGACCAATGGGCAACACCCTTCGTGTGAGACCAATGGGCAACAGTGAGACCAATGGGCAACACTTTTTCGAAAGCTCGTGTGTTGGCCCATTGGTCTCACCCACTGTATCGAACGAAAATTATGTGGTTACCTGTATTAAGAAACTCAACATTGTTATACCAATTGTTGTTCCGGAGTGCAGCAACTGTCAGACAGATTATGAAAGTACGATATCAATGAAAAAACAAAATACGAAAAATATTAGAAACATTGAAAGAGTATGAATTAAAATTCAGTGCTATGAAGGAGAAAATAGAAAACTACGAAAGTCAGATGGAAAAACTCATGACGAACAAGCAGTTCAAATTGATTCACAATTAAGCAAACTTTTAGAGAAAATAGGAGAAATTCAGTTTAAAAATTAAATCTCAGCGACAAAATTTGTCCTGCGATCAAACAATCAGATATTGCAATCACTGTTGTAGCTACACTCATGACATTGAAGATTGTTGGTCAAAACATAAACAAAATCAACAAGTTAACTTGAAACGAAAAATTATACGAAGAAACTCGAAATTTGATATCAAATGTTACAATTGTTTTGTTTATGGGCATAAAATGAACGAATGTCGTGTGAAAATCAGACGAACTGAAATTGGACTATCTCCAGAGCCTTTTGACTGTAATGCAATTAAAGAAATTTTACCAAAAAGAAAATCTGACATTCTCAGGCTTGTCAGTCATATACAATACATCGACCAAAATGACTCAAAGTTATTAGAACAACTATTTTTTGATATAGAGAAGCTAAGTCATCTATACTCAATGTCCGAACAAGAAATGAGAGACATCGCTGTATTGAAAATTAGTGGTACTATTCTTGCAAATACAAATTACCGAAATCAAAATTTCAATGAAATAAAGACAAACTTATTAAGTTACAAGATCAACCTTTTAAAACAATCATCGAGCAGCAATTCGGCAAAAAAGCTCTTTTGCCCTGAAATAACGAATAATCATCACAAGTCAACCTCTTTTTTGAACAGTTACCAGGACGTTATACCAATAGACAATAATTGGGATCAAACAAATCTCCAAAATAAAGACAAAGACGGAAATCAAACAGTCCGGATTATAAATTTGTTTCAAAATTAAATTTTAGAATAAACAACAAGCAAATCGAAGAAACAATTTATAAAGAAGAGAAACAAACCAAAGAACTGCAGTACTACTGTTCATCGATTCAAGCCGTCCCGCCGGAACGTTGCGAATAATACAAACCAAATATACGAAAAGGTTGCAAGACCAAAAATCAAGCGCTTCACAAAAAGAACAACACATGAGCCACTTTACAAAATGGAAAGCGAAAAACAATCTGTACTATATGATTCAAATAGATTGTCCCAGTGAAAAAAGGCCGTTATTGTTTCACCCCACAACACACCGGATTCAAAAATGCTCTTCGTCTGTCTTTTATCACGTGCATAATGCCGATATTTAATTTTCGTTTCTGCGCCAATTGAACGAGACCCTGTTTTTGTATATGCTTGCGGCGCAATCCCGTGCCGTATTTAAAATAAACTCGATTTTAAATTTAATTAACCTGCTAAAATGCAAAAAAATGGTCTCAAATCAAAATTTCGATATAGAAATCCTTATTCTGAGTTTTTAAAATATTTAATCAGTTTGATTAGGAAATTGTCATATATTAAAAAACTTACCAGTTTATATCTAGCTGAGAACTTATATCTATGAGAACTCAATAGATGAAGCCTCTCAAATCATAAAACTGTATTTTGCTCTCTAGCACCCTTAGTATACATAACTAGCCCATGGTTGTTAATACCGTCATCAGAAAGTCGACTACAAGAAATATTTTTGGTGGTATTTTCAAAGCGATTGCTTAACTCNGTAAGCGTACATATTTTACCTATGGTTCATAATACGTTTATTAGAAAGTCGGACCCGGGGATCATTTTGGTGAGTCTTCCATACGAATTCGATGACCTTGAGATTCACCTTCAACTTTGACCGGTCATTGTGGTCGACCGGGTGGTCATTGTGCCTTTAATCAAAAAACTTGAAATTGTATCAGCTTTTATCCTGATTGCAAAAAAAAAAAGTGCGCTAGCTCCTAATTTGCAACTTTTAGAGCTCGATAAAGTTAGTCATGAAAATTTGCCCTTAAAATAATTTATTTTGAAAAAATTTCAAAAACGAAAATTCTACGTCTTGAAATGACCAGAAAAAAATTCTCTAAAAGATAGCTTAAAAAAATTGATAGCCATTTTTGACTTTTGAAATTCCTTATTTCAAATCGTCAGTATAAAGTTTTTCATCAAGAGCTTATATCCTATTCCAGTACTGTAGATCAAAATTGCCTAGGTAAAAATACAAACCAATTGTGTGTTCAATTCAGGATTTGATTGGTTGGTTGGCCCGTCTCACTCTCGTTTGTATTTGTTTGTATTTTTACCTTGTAATTTTTACCTTGTAATTGGTTTGTATTTTTTACCTAGGCATTTTTGATCTACTGTACTCGGAAAAGATATTGCGTATCTGTCGAATAGCAACGCGACCCCCTTAACAAGATTAGTTAATTTTAATTCAAAATGTGTTCAGAGGCTTCTCCATGACTATACTTTATTCACTTTTATTATCCTTAGGGCAGGCTTGTAAATATGAGCCATTTTTGTTCCCCTCTCATGCGTAGGTTTAAGCAAAATAAAGGGAAAAAAGGGGAAGAAAACCCACGCAAAATCGTGCCCTTTTACAAACCTGCTAAGGCTTAGGGCACTATAATTTGGGGCACCGTAAGTCACGGTCCGTGAACAAGAAATAAAGAAAAAAGGGGCAACAAGAGGTATATGCCTCAGTTAACAACGTACAAGTTAAGTTCAGAGGACTTTATTTGAAAAACATAGAGCATACAATTTTGATTTTAAGTTAACCACTCCGTGTGATCTAGCATTTTAGTCACATTTTGTAATGATTATACTACCCACTCAGAGGCCCCCGATGTTTTACGCAAACCGTTTGTCATCTTTTCCTCGTGTTGAAAGGACAGTCAATCAGAGCCCCGCATTAATTTCCTGGTGTTTACAAATCGCTGGGCATTTGCACTAGGGGCAGTGGTGCGACGTTCAATTCATTGTCCGTCAAAGAGAAGTTTAACATGATGAACTAAGTAGTTCTTCTGAGGCTGGATCACTTAGTTTCGCAACTAATGCACCTTTCACAAAATTCAAAAATGTAATTTCGCTTAATATTGTAATCTGAGTTTCCGCCAAAAAAATCAACTTTCGATTTCTGTACATCCATTTCTCTCACAACTGAAAATGGCTGTTTAGCCGAAACGTCAAATAAAAACTATCTATGATAGAAAAAATATAATATAATTATTAGCTATTTAAAAATAGAATTTTTTTACTACATGTTTCGAATTTTTATTCATCTTCAGGTAATGAGCGAGAACAGAAAATAATTTTAGTCGAGAAAGTTGACACAAAAACAGTGATTTGAAAAAACAGGCTCTCAGAAATTTTGCCAAATTAATAGCCCGTTTTTCAAGTGAAAAATTCAGTAACCTATTTAATTTGGCAAAATTTCTGAAAGCCCGTTTCTTTCACGCTAGTAGCGGTGCCCACTGAGTGAGTAGTACTAAACACTCCGTAAAATCCATTTTTTTATGATAACAGCTAATAACAGGCGCGCAAGTTCGTCCGCAAAATCTTTTATCCAATTAATTTGCTTTGAAAAGCACGTGATTAATGGGGGGAAATCATTTTCTACGCTTGACCTTGAAAGTATGAAGTTGATTGTATCTGTTTTTTTAGTCTCGAAATTGCAACTTGATGTGAATGAAATTCCCGCCAATAAAAAATGACAACTAGGCGCATTATATTTTTGAACCCTCACAATCGATAATAGCTTTGCTTGAAAAATAAAATCCGCCTAGTTACCATATTTAATTGGTGGAAATAACCTCAAGTTGCCATTTCGGGAGCACAAAAACACAAACTGTACAGCATGTCACATTTTGCTCAAATTCTTACTTTTTTGCAGGAGCTAACCTCAACCAATCAAAACGTTTAAACTTACCAACACGTAGGTGCTTCACAGATTTACATGCTTATTGACCAATCAGCGGTGTTAATCATATTTCTGCAAAAAGCTAAGAATATGAGCAAAAATGTGACTGCTATATATACTGACAGTATAATACTGTACTGAATTATATAAAACCACCTCAAACAATATAAATTCTCGGTACTCTAACCGTCATGACTAAAAATGACCTCTCAAATATTTGATACATTGTAATATGTTTATGATTCAAATAGAACATTCGTGCATCTATGTATTATTCTGTTTCACTATTTAATCATGCTCTATTCCAAATACTTTTTCAGTATATTTGCTTAATTCGTATGCGTTTCATCTAATATGATACAGTATTAGACAAAAAACGCATAAGAATTAAGCAAATATTACGCAATTTCTCTAAAAACGTATTCGAAAAAGCAAACAAACCCGAATTTGCAGTAGCTTGATTCTGAGTTCAATCAGACGAGAGAAAATGGGCAACTTGGGCCTTCTTTTGTGGAAGAATGCGTTAATTCGCTGGAGACATCCCCTTCGGACGTTTTTTGAGATAGTATGGCCATTATTATTGTACAGTATTATGGTGTCTATCAGACTATCGATTGATTTGAAAACTACGGCAGAATGTCACTATCCTGCCAGAGCGTTGCCAAGCGCAGGGGTTATTCCATGGATTCAATCTATGGCATGTAATTTAGATGGGTCGTCATGTTTTCCTGACGAGCTTGCTAACGAAGTTCCTGGCCAAATAATGCCTGCTTCTAGTCGATTAAACAGTTTTTTAAATTTTTTTGATAATTCTGAAAATTTTGAAATTTCGGATATAAAAATGATAGTTAGGGATGGAAACTGGAAATTTTCAGAAAAAACATCCGCTGGAGAAATAGTATTTTTTGACTTTCATATCATAATACTTTACTAACACAGTAACAAACTAAAATAAAATATTTTTCAAGTTCAAAACCTCATTTTATTTTTTTGAGTTTTACAATTTTTACTTAACCAAATGGCTTTCATCAACGAACCAAAAAAATTAGAAAAATTTCTATCCCTATCGATAGCTAATTTGGTGTCACACAGAGCCGACGATTGTTATACCTGTACTGTCGAATGTTTCATGGATGGAAAATGTGACACAGAACAAATTCTTGATTTAACCATGCAAATAAAGTCACTTGCGTGTAACGTTCCTTTGGCTGAGGTCCCTGAACTTGAAGAACCAACACAATCTTCAGCAAATTTTACTGAAAAAATTCACAATAATTTCAAGTTTGATTTGTTGCGCAGAAATGAAACAGAATGTGTCGATCTTATAAGTTCGATTCAAACTAATCAGTATCTCGGAAGCTTTTGGAATACTTTCCGTAATCTTATAGAAAATGAAATTGTGTACTATCCAGCGAGTCCTTTAACTGACGAAATCATGAAATATGCCAATGAAACTTTCGAAACCCTAGATTTAATTCGCGAGACCACAGGAGAGGTTTACATTTTTACTGTAGAATTTCGATCTATCCAAATTGGACCTAAAACGCACTAAAATCTCTTACCCACGCTTTAGCGTCATGAGTCATGACTCATGACCAACTGATAATCAGACACTCGCCTATGAAAATAGGGTAAAGATATTATTTGTGGATGTTTTGGGTACAATTAGAATATAGTTAAATAATTTCAAAATTGATTTGATATTTTAGGTCACTAGTATTGTTTTAGTGAACGAATCATCAAACTTGTTCCACGCATGACGCATATGTTTCCACGCATATGTTTCTCACTTACAAAGGAGGAAAGGGAAACTTAAATTTAACCGAATAGCTTAAAGAAACAAATTTAAACTATGAATTTTAATTTTAGCTACCTTACTTGCCTCGTTTTTTTAACTACATGCATTTTTAATAATTTAATAAAATCGACCAATCATAATCCAACATTTCACAAGAAGCATGTAACATGCCGCATGTTCTTTTAATGAAGTTGCTTAATTTTGCCAATTTTTATGCTTTAATGGATTTTCAATGTTGAAAAAGGCAAAACTCAATTTATAAAGCGATATTAAAATATTCATATTCAGCATCGAAATATAAAACTATGTCGAATCGACATTGTCGATAAACAAGGATTTAATAAACGACTCTCAAAACCATAAATTAAGGTATAAGTTATACTGTATAACTTTAAGCGAAATTTTATTGTTGTAATAAAATAATTTATAATTTCACGTCTTATGGATGCTATAATTTAATGGAAAAATAAATATTTAAAAATATTCTGATGACAGTAAAAACGAAAAAAGCCAAAGTTAACTTTGTAAACCTCTCGTAGGAAATATAGATGCTGAAAAATTACAAGCATTATCAGAGCAATTGTCGGCAATTGGGTTAGACGGGCCTGGAGTCACTGCTACTCTTTCTGATCTGCTAATGTTTTTGAACAATTTTTTGGAGTGTATGAATTTAAACAAAATTTCTGGATATCCCACGGAAGAAGCTCTAAATGATAAAATAAATGAGCTAATGTGTACTGGTGACAACGAGACTCCAGATTGCCGCCCATCTTTATGGGGTATTGTTTACTTTTCTGATGGGGAAAACAATATTTTAAACACTGAGATAACAGATATTGACCATTTAACTTATACGATCAGAATTCCAAGAGATGCTGTGCCCGGTACTAGAAAAGCAGTACCGACATACTGGAGAGCCGGTTCGAATGCTGGAGGTGGTGCTGTAAAGTATTTTACTGGAGGATTTATTTATATTCAAAATATGATCGATAACGGATTTATTAAAACAAAAAATAATCTAGCAGAGCCAATGGGGGTTTATTTGCAAATGTTTCCATTTCCATGTTTCACACCAGATGCATTTTTGGATGCTGTTTCAGGCTCGGATTAGCACTTAAATTCATAAAAATTATTGTTAAAATCATCTGATCATGATTTGATCTGATCATGATTTGATCTGATCATGATTTGATCTGATCATGATTTGATCTGATCATGATTTGAGCTGATCATGATTTGAATCTTGATAAGATCATCTTGCTGATAAATAGAGTTATGTGCTGATCTGTGTATTTAGGTTCTACACCGTTGCTTTTAGTTTTAAGTTGGGTTTTCACCGTTGCGATAACAATAAAAAATATCGTTATGGAAAAGGAAACACGCCAAAAAGAATTGATGAGAATTATGGGATTACATAATGGGACACTTTGGGCGGCATGGTTAATTGATACCTTGATTTTGATGTTTATATCTTGTGTAGCGTTAACCCTTATGCTCTGGCTAGGTGCAATTTATCAATATTCAAATCCGATAATCATATTTCTTTACATTTTCAGTTTCGCCTTTTCAGCCGTCGGAATGATTTTTTTCTTCTCAACATTTTTTTCTTCTGCAAATTTATCAGCGGCTGTTGGAGGAATTTTGTTTTTTATGCTGTATCTACCTTATAATATATGCTCAATTTGGCGATATCAAATGAGCAGAACAGGTAGGGTGACCACGAGTAAATCATGTTTGAAAAAAATAGTAGATAAAAATGAAATGACTGGATTCTCGAGAAGTGACCAATGAAATGACTGGATTTCTCTATTTGTGACGTAGTCATAGAATTCGACAACTAGGAAGGATTTTCGATATAGTCATGGTTAAGGAGGTGGTCGTCGGTGAATGAGGATGAAGAATAGGGTGTTACAGGTAATTGTCGACCACCGTGAAATTTTTTAAAGACCAGAAATATGGGTTAATTGAGGGATGAGGATCATTTTATTTCGCCATACCAAATTCCAAAACTCAATATTTCTACCCGAAAAAACATTTTTAAATGTCAAAAATCAAGATTTTGCGTAAGCGGGCTTAATAAAGTGCATAAAAATTATGAAAAAACGGTTTGCGGAAATTTTTAATCAGAAACCAATTTTTTTAATCGGAAACAAATTTTTCTCAATTCAAACCATAGTGATAAAGAACGCTTTTGTGACATCCATGGCAAGGTAAATTCTGGTTGAAAAACTTAAATCTTTGAAGAGACACTGATTTTGTTTAGGAACGCTATTGTGACCATCTGTGGCACTTTGAAAATTAGGAACGCTTTTGTGACATCTGTGGCACTTTAAAATTTAGGAACGCTTTGTGACGTCTGTGGCAGTTTTTGAAATTTACCAACGCTTTTTGTGACATTGTGGCAGTTTTTTTAAACATTTTGATAGTTTGAAGTTTTTGGTAAAAAAAAATGTTTATTTTCAAGAAAAAATGGTTATGATCTTTGTTAAACGAAATAACAGGAAAATTTAACTTGATTCATTAGGTGGGTTGAGATTCTATCTGGACAAAATATAATTTTGGAGGTTCGTAGAAATACGGAAGAAAATTATCTGGAGAGTGAGGCCACTGGGGATTTTTAGATTTTCAACCAAAATCATGTCTCTTCAAAGATTTACATTTTTCAAACCAGAATTTACCTTGCCATGGATGTCACAAAAGCGTTCTTTATCAATATAATCTTCAATTTCCATAAATCGCATTGAAAACTCACGGAAGAGTTTAATTTTAAAGAAATAATTCCATCATTTAACTAAGGTCGTTTCTTACTGGCCGAGAACTCTGTGACCTAAGCATTTACCATTTTTAGTAAATCAAGTCAAAATTTAAGTATCATTTACTCGGCCCTCTTCCCGCATTTGAAATATAATAGAAAAAACTACTATCCCAACAATTTGATATGAGAAACCACAATTTTAGCTTTTCAGCGACGACCAACCCCCTAATAACATTAATTTAACTAATTTCAACTATGAATGCAGTTTTTGATTTTTTTTAAACTGGATCGTGGCCACTCTAAAAACAGTACAACTTATCACCTGTCTTTGCCCTACTGTCGCCCTAGGATACGGATCCTGGCAATTTGGAGACTATGAAAAGCAAGGGGTTGGCGCCCAATTTTCGAATTGGAACGCAGACCTTGATTATAATGATAATTGGGGTTCCTTGGTTAATATTATGGAAGCAATTATATGGATGTTTGCTGATGGATTTATCTACTATCTTTTAGCATGGTATATCGATAATGTCTTTCCTGGTAAATTTGGGGTTCCTAGAAAGTTTTATTTCTTTTTGCAACCATCTTTTTGGACTGGGAAAACAAAGCAATCGGGATATGATGATATGTCTGATTATTTTGAAGGAACGATGCATATTTAATTTTTTTGAAATTGATAATTTCGTACAGTCACTTGTACAAGGATGATATTTGACACATCTTGATCTCAAGCTTCTAAAAGAAAACTTTGTGCTTCAGACAGATTGTGTATCTTTGCTTATAACGCAGTTATTTATTTTTGCATAGAAAAGTTCAAGTTGGCACTATAATATAAATATAATATCCCTTTATTGCCCTCTCCGACAGATTTGGTCCCTCAAAAACACGGGGGGTGAGTAAACAACGCTTCATTCGAAAACGAGTCATCTGATTTAGTTCTTAGATAGCTCAAACTGAGCAGAATTATCTAATTAATATAAACACATGAAAAACTGTTTTTAATAGGACTAATCATTGGTCACCAATGTTTTTATTTTTTTTCTAAGATTACTGAAATTGTTTAATTATTAGTTTTTGTTTAAAAATCGGACCAATTTTTATTTAGTATTATTCACTAGATATTTGTGCACAGTTCGAGCTATCTAAGAACCTAATCGGATGACTCGCTTTCAAATGACGCGTCGTTTTCTCACCCCCCCGTGTTTTTGAGGGACCAAATCTGTCGGATAGCCTATCCGGGATAGGGCAATAAAAGGATATAGAATTATTGAGAGTAGATTTTCGATATTCGTTTTTCAAGTTTTGACCCTTAACATTCATCATCGATCATCGACCGAACTAACGATAGACCTCCTCGCCGATACGCGTTTTTGGTATCTTTAGAACGTCAGGCAATTAGTTAATATAAGATAATCGTTATTCCATTTACTCATTAAATTAATCATTTAATTAATAAATTAATTCATTTATAAAACATAGTTTCTTATATCAAAAACTTAATTTATAAAAAATTACAGTGGGTGAGTAGTTAAAGCACACATACAGCTTATGCCGACAATGTGTGCTAAATTACTCATGGGTGCAATAGAAGTTCACAAGTCCAAAGCTAATTTGGCTTCCATTTCAAGCTTTATAGTGCCCTTTAGTGGCAATTAAGAGCCGAATTTATCTAAGCGCAGCAACGGAGTCTGTGTGAGCGGACAAAACTGGATTTGATGCCGGTCCACTTGAACAAAACCCACAGTACTCATAAGTTATGATTCATAAGTCACACAAATTCAAATAGTGTGTGCTTTAATAGCTCAATTGTGATTTAATAATGTTTGGTTTAGCTACTCATCCACTGTATACATGCCCAACTATAGTTAAAAGAACTATTGTATCATACAAAAATATGTATCATAAATACAGTCAGTAAAATCAATCAAGAAGAATTGACCGAAAATCTTGATATTGGAGTGGAACTTATTAACCTTACCAAAGAATACCAATCTGGATGTTTTGGAGGCAGCTCAAAATTGGCGGTTAACAAGTTAAACCTGAAATTTTATAAGAATCAAATCACCTCATTTTTGGGTCATAATGGAGCTGGTAAAACCACGACAATGTCCATGCTTACCGGTGTGTAAAATTTGTTTTTACTTTTTGATCCGTCTTTTTTTTTATTGCTAACTTTTTTGTGTATTAAAAGTATTATAGGCTATAATTTATAGCCTTAATATTAGGTAAAAACGGCAAAAATCGATTTAATTTTTATTTTTGGAGCTCTTTTAGGTTTTGAAACCGGTAGTACCGTTACGGTACATGACAAAAATTATGTACCGTTTTTC
Source organism: Oikopleura vanhoeffeni (assembly GCA_004367855.1). Classification (NCBI taxonomy): domain Eukaryota; kingdom Metazoa; phylum Chordata; class Appendicularia; order Copelata; family Oikopleuridae; genus Oikopleura; species Oikopleura vanhoeffeni. The sequence goes on along the minus strand of SCLH01001165.1, from coordinate 65,953 downwards.
ACAAATCGGCATTTTTCGAAAATTGAAAAAAAATTAAATTGAAATTTTTTCCCTGTTTTCCTGACAGAAGAGAAGAATTTGCCAGTCGCTAGAAAATATTTGATTTCATCACAGAAAAAAAATTGGTTTACATTTTAATACATGTATCTTAGAATCTAAGGCTTAGATACTCTTGCATGATTGTCATTTTATAAACTTCTTTAAATTTTCTCCCTTATTTTTCGAGAATGTTTTTTATGATTACCAAAAGTTTTGATTAAAATAATATTTTTTAATGGGATCATATTCAAGGTCACTTCAACCTGAATACCTCAGAGTAGCTCAACAATAATATAGGAATATAAGGTTATTTCGATGACTTATTGATAACGAAAAAAATTGTTATAAATTACTAGTCAGGTGTTCCAGTTTTAGGGGCCATTTTTTAGGCAGAGATATTTACGTTAAAAAACTGGTGCCCTGTATGAGAGTTGTACATTGTAGTTAATTAAAATTATGAGCATGCGATGGCAAACGTAAAGCTTCAAACTTAAATATTGCTTAACCACCACCTGTATTGGCAAAAAACCACGGAAAATTGAGTATGTTTTCATGACTTCAGAAACGTATACGACTCAAAATTGCATTTGAATGGCTTACTCATGTCTGATTTGCAATTTTGCAGAGCTAGTTCAGGAAAATATGAAGCTTTAGCAATAATTCTAAAAATTCCAAGTTGTAGAACTAGCCTTTATCTTGTGATATCAAAGATCAAACTCAGATTTTGATGATTACACCAATCGTCACATAGTCGTAACAGGAGGTCACTTCGCAAAATTTTAAAATCCATCTCCTCCCAGACCATATACAACCAATATATATCGAAATTTGTTCAAAAGTTGACATAATACGTAAAATAAGTAAACTAAGATTTCTTGTGTACATTTTTCTAGAGGTCCAATAAACTGATGATTTTGGCCGTTTTTCACGATTTTGGCTTAAAAATCTATCTCCCGAGGTTTAGTTTCAAAATGGGACCAAAATTTTTGAAAGTACACCTTGTTGCATTTTTAAGGATTCTCGTGCATTTTTTCCAATTTCGATGCAGACTCGAAAAAATAATTTTTCGAAAAAAAATTTGAAAAAATTAAAAAAAAAAATGTGCTTCGATTTTTCGAAAGTAGGCTCAAAAAAACCAGTGAAACACTGAAAATAAATTTGGCTTACGTCAGCCGATACTTTTAGGTTTAGTGGTCAAATCTAACAAACAATATTTTTTGACTTTATTCTGAAAAAATTTTTTTGAGGATTTGATAGAAAATACATTTTGAAGACATCCGAAGCAATTTGGTGTACTCTAATTGCCTTGAGTCTTCATAAGAATCAAACATGGACACCCCCTTTAGGGGGTACTGGTCGCTGGAATGAATTTTTTCGATTAAAAATTGGCCATACAGGGCTCTCAGGATACTATCCAGATAAGCCATCTTGTTGAACTATCCTTTAGCTTGTGGAAAATAAATCTAAAATTGTTTTTGTATGCATACACTCCTTCACACATAAGCGACACAAGAGGACCTAAGCCAAAAATGTTAAAACTATCTCCTTCAAGGTTTATGTCGAAATTAGCTGCAATATTTGACATAACTTGTAAAAGTGGTAAAGCCAAACTTAATCTTGGTCAGTTTTTTCAAATTTCGCTCTATTTTCTCTAGAATATGGAGAAAATTACCGTTTTTTGGCAATTATCCGTTGGAAAAACTATCTCCTCCTAGGAAAATTTATAAAATTCATTCAAAGCTAGCTCATACAAACAGTAACCTCGGTCACTGTTAAAGATTTCATCTAAAACTCGAAAACTCGTCAAGATAACATTTTGATGTTTTAGTTTTTTAATTCAAGCAAACGTAATTTTTTAGTTCATTTTGAATACTTAGAAAAACACGAAAAAACGCAAAAATTTCAAAAAAACAAATTTCATGATTTGGTCGGTAATACACTTTGTTATCACCCCGAGTCATTTTGGAACATTTGTTATGCCCTCAGACCTCGTGAAACCAGCGACCAGTACCCCCCTAAAAGAGTGGGTGTTGCTGATTTGAGCCTCTTCCAAGGTCATTTCTCGCCAAACTAGCAGGGTAATATTCCAAAAACATTGTAACTAACAAAACCAACCTTCGCGGTAATTTTGAACTTAACAGTAATCTGATACAACACCTACGCCGACACCTACGCTTTTAAAAAGCTTCTTAAAAAGACACGCAGTTCGTCCCTACCCTTCAATTTCATCATGTTTTATTATTTTTTTGTGTCAGGCTCCGAAGAAGCCTTACAAATAATGCAAAAGCGCCTTTGTTTCAACATTTTGCTTTCAGCGGACAAAAACGCAAAAAAACAAAAAATTAAAATTTTGAAATGGTCAGTTTGGGAGGCTCAGGCAAAAGCTATCTCCTCCACCAGTTTGAGAGATACAGTTTCGACTCATACTGCATCTGAAAGCACAAGAGTGTTGACAATGAACTAGAGAGTTTTGAAATTTTGATTCGGCGTCTCTTGGGGGCCATGTCAACTTTTCATTTTGAGCCTAAATTTTTGACAAAATAAGAAACTAAGAAAAAATGCTTAGAATAATTTTTTCCGTAAATACAAACACTTTTAAGGATTTTGGTGCAATTTTTAACTCGGTAGCGTCAAAAGAAAACAAATNATATATCGAAATTTGTTCAAAAGTTGACATAATACGTAAAATAAGTAAACTAAGATTTCTTGTGTACATTTTTCTAGAGGTCCAATAAACTGATGATTTTTGGCCGTTTTTCACGATTTTTGGCTTAAAAATCTATCTCCTCCGAGGTTTAGTTTCAAAATGGGACCAAAATTTTTGAAAGTACACCTTGTTGCATTTTTAAGGATTCTCGTGCATTTTTTCCAAATTTCGATGCAGACTCGAAAAAATAATTTTTCGAAAAAAAATTTGAAAAAATTAAAAAAAAAAATGTGCTTCGATTTTTCGAAAGTAGGCTCAAAAAAACCAGTGAAACACTGAAAATAAATTTGGCCTTACGTCAGCCGATACTTTAGTTTAGTGGTCAAATCTAACAAACAATATTTTTTGACTTTATTCTGAAAAAATTTTTTTGAGGATTTGATAGAAAATACATTTTGAAGACATCCGAAGCAATTTGGTGTACTCTAATTGCCTTGAGTCTTCATAAGAATCAAACATGGACACCCCCTTTAGGGGGTACTGGTCGCTGGAATGAATTTTTTCGATTAAAAATTGGCCATACAGGGCTCTCAGGATACTATCCAGATAAGCCATCTTGTTGAACTATCCTTTAGCTTGTGGAAAATAAATCTAAAAAATTGTTTTTGTATGCATACACTCCTTCACACATAAGCGACACAAGAGGACCTAAGCCAAAATGTTAAAACTATCTCCTCCAAGGTTTTATGTCGAAATTAGCTGCAATTTTGACATAACTTGTAAAAGTGGTAAGTCAAACTTAATCTTGGTCAGTTTTTCAAATTTCGCTCTATTTTCTCTAGAATATGGAGAAAATCACCGTTTTTTGGCTATTATCCGTTGGAAAAACTATCTCCTCCTAGGAAAATTTATAAAATTCATTCAAAGCTAGCTCATACAAACAGTAAACTCGGTCACTGTTAAAGATTTCAATCTAAAACTCGAAAACTCGTCAAGATAACATTTTGATGTTTTAGTTTTTAAATTCAAGCAAACGTAATTTTTTTAGTTCATTTTGAATACTTAGAAAAACATCGAAAAAACGCAAAAATTTCAAAAAAACAAATTTCATGATTTGGTCGGTAATACACTTTGTTATCACCCCGAGTCATTTTGGAACATTTGTTATGCCCCTAAGACCTCGTGAAACCAGCGACCAGTACCCCCCTAAGAGAGTGGGTGTTGCTGATTTGAGCCTCTTCCAAGGTCATTTCTCGCCAACTAGCAGAGGTAATATTCCAAAAACATTGTAACTAACAAAACCAACCTTCGCGGTAATTTTGAACTTAACAGTAATCTGATACAATTCCACCTACGCCGACACCTACGCTTTTAAAAAGCTTCTTAAAAAGACACGCAGTTCGTACCTACTCCTTCAATTTTCATCATGTTTTATTATTTTTTTGTGTCAGGCTCCGAAGAGCCTTACAAATAATGCAAAGCGCCTTTGTTTCAACATTTTGCTTTCAGCGGACAAAAACGCTAAAAAACAAAAATTAAAATTTTGAAATGGTCAGTTTGGGAGGCTCAGGCAAAAGCTATCTCCTCCACCAGTTTGAGAGATACAGTTTCGACTCATACTGCATCTGAAAGCAAGAGTTGTTTGACAATGAACTAGAGAGTTTTTGAAATTTTGATTCGGCGTCTTTGGGGGCCATGTCAACTTTTCATTTTGAGCCTAAATTTTTGACAAAAAAAGAAACTGAAAAAATGCTTAGAATAATTTTTTCCGTAAATACAAACACTTTTAAGGATTTTTGTGCAATTTTTAACTCGGTATCCTCAAAAGAAACAAATTAGCGCACTTTCAATTTAAATCATAAATAAATCAATAATTTTGTTTTCGTTTTTGGCTTTTTTGGCCGCCGAAAGCAAAATTTTAAAACAAAAGCATTTGCATTATTTGTTAGGCTTCTCCGGAGCCTACACAAAAAAATAATGAAAAATGATGAAATTGAAGAGTAGGTACGAACTGCGTGTCTTTTAAGAAACTTTTTAAAAGCGTAGGTGTCGGCGTAGGTGGGATTGTATAAGATTATGTTAATTTATAATTACGCGAAGGTTGATTCTGTTAGGTAAAATGTTTTTGGAATATTACCTTTGCTAGTTTGGCGGGAAATGACCTTGGAAGAGGCTCAAATCAGCGACACCCACTTCCTTAAGGTGACCATAAAGAATCGCTAATATCAACAATAAGGGTTTTTTTGGGGTTCTTAATGTTGGTCTCTGTCTTTCAAAACCTGCGGTGCAGCTAGGGGTGTGCTCCTCCAATTTATAATCTTACTTTTATTTTTCATGATTGAAAAAACTAGGTCTTTAAGATTTCACTTAAACCTTAACTTGAAAGATTTCACTTAACCTCCGACTCGGAGGCTCCGAGGCATATATCCTTTTGAAAGGGTAAGTGACTTTAAATCAGCCAAAAATGATGGAAAAATGATTTAAAAAAGCTCTCTTTCGGATACATTTAAACTCAACATGTTAATCTGAAATATGACCCAAAATTTTTCTGAAAAAAAGGTTCAAATTTATGACGAGTTGATTGGAAGGCAATTTTTTCTTAAGTCTTACTTCCGAAAAATAACTTTTGACTGGAGTTAAATTTAAATTAGCCAGGAACTTTCCAAAAGTGTTTTGAGTACGATTTGCGAAAAAAATTAGCATCCTAGACATATCTGGAGCAGAAATTTTTTTTTGGGAGTGACTTTTGAAAATTGAATGATGTGGCGAGGTCTCAACTTACCAACTTTTTCAACTCAAATTTTGAAAGTTAAAATACTTTTTTTCAATTTATTGAAGATTATATATTGAAATTAATATCGATATGCAGTATATAATATACTTCATTAGAACCCTCCGCCCAACTCTGAACTGTCAAAAAGATTTCAAATGGTTTGCTATTTTTTGACCGTGGGCTACCTATTTTTTAAAAATAATTTTAGCCCAAAACTCATTATTTGACATTGTCTGAACAAAATCTCTAGATTTCTAAAAGTCTTAGTATTCAGTTTTTTATCTGTACAATTATCACTTGAGAATAGAATAAAATCTGAAACGTCGTAAATGAAATCAATTTTATAATATTGAAATTAAGTTCCCAAAATTATAGTTCAATTAGAATTTTATAAATCGGATGAACCGTTTTGGTACTGTGAGTGTGCAAATTGTACCCTCCTGAAAAGGTATTATGCCTCGGGGAACTTTTTTTTCTATGCCTCGGTGGGTTAAATAGATTTTTTCCTTAATATGACCTTTTAGGTATGTACATCCCCACAGAAGGAACCGCAAAAGTTCAAAATTTCGATATTCACGATCAAATGGACCAAATTCGAAAACTCCTCGGATTCTGCCCGCAGCATAATGTTCTATGGGAAGATCTAACTTGTGCCGAGCATGTGTATTTTTTCTCTAGAATCAAGGGTCAACCAAAGGACCTGATTAATGCAGAAACTGAAGACCTCTTATCAAAATGTGGTTTAGAGGATAAAACAGATATGATGGTACCAACTTTATCAGGGAAACGAAAATTATCCGTAGCTTTTGGCCTTTTGTGGAGGCTCAAAAGTTGTGTTATTAGATGAGCCTACAGCTGGAGTAGATCCTTATGCAAGAAGAGGTATTTGGGATTTTGCTTTTGTCTTTCAAGGAAAATAAAACAATTTTATTATCGACACATCACATGGACGAGGCAGATATTTTAGAAGAGTGTTCTGAATTCTTTTTGGATTTTATTTCAATTTCGGAAATATTTTATCCTGACCTCATTTTCAAAAATTGAAATAAGATCCAAATCGTATTTTGAGGCTATTGATAACTCCGTTTTTTTAAACCCTTTTGATAGCTCCTATTTTTGTTTTATAATTCATCCTTGTCTGTTTTGGGGATTCGAAATTGAAGCTCGTTCCGGTATTCCCGCGAATTAAATTCCTTTCAATTTCCGGTCATTCGAATATTTTCATGTTTAATTCAATACAAGAAAATCAGTACCGATTCAATTTCGGCATTCAAAATTGAATTCTGCAATTTGAATTAAGCTGTCAGAATGGTTTGAAAATAAAAGAAAAACATCACGAAAACTTCAAATTTTGGCCACATGATGCCAAAATTAAAGTTAAAAGTTCAAACTACGTTTATTGCTATAATATAAATTATATTATATAATTTACTTCTACTGGATTGGAACTTGACACTAAAAAAAATGGTCCGCACATTTATTTTTAATTATTGTTTTGTTCAAAAAAAAATGAAAAACAGAGTTCCAAGCGTTTCATTGATCTAAGCCAGAGTATGACTGGCATAAATGATTTGAAATAAGAAATTTAAATAGTCAAAAATGGGTATGGATTTTTTGACCCATCTCGTAGATAATTTTTTTCTGGTCATTTTAAGACTTAGGATTTTTTCGAAAAATTTTTTGAAAAAAATTTGATTTTTCGGTCAAATTTCCGAGATTTTGCAGGGGTGCTGAACCCAATTCTACAAGATGGATCAAAAAAATCGATACTCATTTTAAACTTTTGAAATTCTCTATTTCAAATCGTCATGGTCTGGCTTTGTGACCAAGCCATTTTGGAAACCACAAATATTTGTTGGCTTGCGGCAATCGAAATATAATCCCAATTTAGAACACTTTTTATAGGAGACAGAATTGCTATTATTTCTGAAGGAAAACTGAAATGTGTTGGATCTTCCATGTGGCTTCAAAAAAAATATGGAAAAGGTTACCTTGTCACAGCTACTACAGATAATAAAATGCAGGTGAAAGAATCTGTTACAGCCTTATCAGCTCAAATTGTTTCGCTTGATACTAAAAAGACTGAAATTTCTTTTCGGGTTCCCTATGGAATAGTAGAGTCGCATTTGGATGAGGTTTTGACTCTTTTGGAGTCAAAAGAGATGAATATTCAAAATTACGGTATTCGAGATACAAATTTGGATGAAATTTTTGTAGATTTAGCCGAAGAAAGTTCAAATGGAACCCCACTACCAGAAAGAAAAAACTCAAATAAAGTTCATCCTGAAGAAACTGTAACGATTCCACATGAAAGAAATGATATGAACCATTTAACAGGCCGCAAATTATACATTCAGCAGTTTTTTGCAATTATTCAAAAGCGCTTTATTCATACTAAACGAACTCCGTTAGCTTTTTTTTCTTCAATTATAATCCCACCACTTTTTATTGGCTTAACTTTGGCTTTTACTATGATTGTGCCAGATTTTCAAACTTCGCCGTCTTTGGATTTACAACCTATGATGTTCGAAGATACAAGCGATGCCAGAGTCAGCGGAATGACCACTTTTGTTTCAAAAGATTCGGACGACGCTGAAACTCAAGGTTGGGTTCGAACCGTTTAAAAGGGGGTATAGCGTTTTCTTTATTAAAAATTAGTCAACCAGGCCTTGGTTACCAGGGCTTCAAGGATATTGTTCAGATTAGCCAGTGCCTTTAGCTTGAGCGAGAAATGTGCCAGAAATGTTTTGCATGCATACACTCCTTGACACATAACTTATGTGTGAATAAACACCACAAGAAGACATGAACCAAAACGGACAAAACTATCTCCTAGGTTTCACTCCAAATAAACTGCAAATTTGACATAAGCTTTAATAAGTGGGAAATTTTCTGTAGGGAAAAAGTTTTTTATTTAATGCAATATTTTCTCTAGAATATGCAATAAACCACCGTTCTGTGAACATTTTTGGTCGTAAAATTTATATCATACTAGTTTTCATTTTGGAATCCGCTCAAATTTTTGCAAAATCTAGCACAGAACGAATAAAAACTTCTGTAGAGAACTTGTTTTCGAAATTCAATCTCATCGTTGAAGTATGAATTTTTCGAGGCCACGTGAAAATAATTTGAAGTTTTGGAGGAAATATTCGAACAAAAGTCAAATTTTAAGCTGATTTTGAAAAAAATCATCGAAAAATATGGGTCTTATTCACATTTTCATCAGAAATTCCATTATAAGTTCGTACGACCTTAAAGAATAACCAACTTAATACTCGATATCAAACCGATTGTAACCCTTATCAAAGGTCTGTATGATGCCATGTTTCAGAAACCAGGATTTGGAACATTTTGTTCGAGTTCAGAACGTATTACAAAACAACGAGAAAATACTATTTTAAATGGATCTCCTGCTGATAGATACTGCAACGAGACTAATTTGGACTCTGAATGGACAGAATTTGTTGGACTTAGTAACTATACTGCCCTTTATATTACCGATACAAACTTTTCAGATTGTGTTTGTACAACTGGAGATTTTTCAAATCCTTTACAAAACTGTGGAACTTATGAAAATGATCCTATTTATGGCAACAGCCGAATTTTTGCGGGCGGAGAACCTTTGAAAAAAAAATTCGAATACAGTGGAATGCTGGTTCCTGATTTGACAGGCAGAAATGTTGCTGATTGGCTAACAAAATCTGTTGATAAGGACACTTTCACCTTCAGACGATACGGTGGATTTAGTTTAGGGTTGACAATTTGAACTTGATATGCGATTATAGACAAGTTATTTAAATTACTTAGCATATGATATAATTTATATCTCTTATCAACCCGAAGTCGTTCCTGGTCTCTTGTGTGGTAGTTTTTATGGTTTTACCCTGGAATGGGCAATACTATGGTTTATAGACTTTATAAATTATAATCTATAAATTATAGACCCACAGAGGACAAACCCTGAGTATTTGAATGATAAAAACAACGCGGGATACTGGGACTCAATCAAAACCCAGGATTGCAGAATAGGCCGATTTTATTGCTCAGATTTGAAAAGGATCAACCAATCAAATGCTCAGATTCCGCATTTTTTCAAATATTCGGGATATGACCTCTAAGGGTCTGAAATATAGCTATTGAAAAAGGAAAAATACCATCACAAGATCAGGAATACTTTAGGTGGATATCCTTTTTGCACTTTAAGTTCCAAACGATGAGTTTAGTTCAAAATAAGCTCTAAACTCAACGATTTTGGAACTCAAAGTGCAAAAAGATATATCCTATACAGTATAGGGCCTACTATACAGTATAGGCTATACTATAGGCTTTACTGAATATAGTCTAAACAATTAGTACAAAATTCGAAAATGATATGTTTTCGTTATCAATATAATTGATAATTTAAATCTCAAAATACACATTCACAAAAAGTATCTATAAGAATAATTTAATATTCTTATTCGGAAAAGTGGCTTAAGGGGGTAGCAGCGATGTGGCAGATTGGTACATTTTTTCGAAGTGATTTATGAAAAAAAAAATGTGAAATTTTTTTTTATTCTTTATCTTCAATAAAAGTGTTCATTCTTGCAAACGTTAATATTTTTAATTTCTCAACATACTTAAGGGGGTATGCGACTCTGATTTGACATTTTCTCGGTGAAATATACTGAAAACTAACAGTTTACCCCCTTAAGTATCTGTAAAAATATCAAAAACCACTTTTCATTATAACTCCATTTCCAACTTGACCCGATGTGAGAATTTTTTTTGAAGGCGATATTTATAAACTTTCGGTATTTTCGGGTGTTATGCGCTAATTAGTGGGAGAAAAACAGCTTTTTAGAAAAAAAAATGACCTTCAATTGCGTTTAAATATTAAAAAAATCTCCTTATTTTGAAAAGAAAAATAGCCTATAACACCCGAAATTTAAGTGCGATTTTTTGAAAAAAATAAAATTTGTATAAATTGCGTGCCAAATGGCACAAACCGGTGTTACAAGCAAGTGTTGTAAATTTCATCAGTAGTTTAGAAACGATATTCGGTTGTTCCATCGGTTGAAATACGGAAATCAAATAGATACCAGAAAATAACACAACCGATTCGGCCTGATTTTTTAAGAAGAATTCAAAAAAGCATTAAATCAAAAAATTTGACTTGATTTGCGAAAATTTTCATAATATTTTCTAAAAAAGTCGACAAAAAATGATAAATGAACATGTTATGATTTTTTTAAACAGCAGTCAGAAAATATGGTAACAGGCATGAAAAAAGTTTAAGTGGCTATTTTTCGTTTTTATTCACAGAAGTAAATTTCAGAAAAAGAACAAAAAACAAAATTTGGGTGAAAATATGCGTGAATTTAAATAATGTTTTTGAATTTTTTTTGAAAATTTCTCAATTCAAAAAATAAAAGTTCGAAAACTCAAAATCTTTCCTTAAAAAGATAAAAAAAATATTTTAATGAGCTGATACACATTTATTCTGGTTCAGCTAACGATAATAAGCACAAAAAAATGAACCAACTAATATTTTTGTGAGTTAAATTGACGCCAGTCCGCCACAATCGCTGCTACCCCTTAAGGGAGTGGATGTCGCAAAATTTGAGCCCTTCCGAGGCCATTTCCCGCCAAACTAGCAAAGGTGTATTCCAAAAACATTTATTACTAACAGAACCAACCTTCGCGTAATTTTGAATTAACAGTAATCTGATACAATCCCACCTACCCGACACCTACGCTTTTAAAAAACTTCTTAAAAAGACACGCAGTTCGTACCTACTCCTTCAATTTTCATCATTTTTTAAATATTTTTTTGCGTGAGGCTCCGGAGAAGCCTAACAAATAATGCCAAAATTGCTTTTGTTTAAAATCTTTGCTTTCGGCGCCCATAACAAGCGAAAAAAACGAAAACAAAAATTATTGATTTATTTATGATTAAATTGAAAGTGCGCTCATTTGTTTTTTTTGACGCATCCGAAATAAAAATTGCACCAAAATCCTTAAAAGTGGTCGTAATTTACGAGAAAAAATATTTTGAAGCATTTTTTCTGGTTTCGAAATTTTGTCAAAAATTTAGGCTCAAAATGAAGAGTTGCCATGGCCCCCAAGAGACGCCCAAAGCAAAATTTCGCAAAAAAACTCTCTAGTTTATTGTCAAAAAGTCTTTTCTTCAGCATGCAGTATGAGTCGAAACTGTATCTCTCAAACTGGTGGAGGAGATAGCTTTTGCCTGAGCCTCCCAAACTCACCATTTCAAACAATTTGGCTAAAAATGAAAAATTGACATGGCCCACAAGAAACGACGAAGCAAAATTTCGAAAAAAACTCTCTTGTTTATTTGTTGAACAGTTTTTGTGCTTTCAAGTGCGGTATGAGTCGAAACTATATCTCTCAAACTGGTGGAGGAGATAGCTTTGCCTGAGCCTCCCAAACTGATCATTTCAAAATTAAATTTTGGTTTTTTCGCGTTTTTGTCCGCTGAAAGCAAAATTTTAAAACAAAGCCGCTTTTTGCATTTTTGTAAGGCTTTTCCGGAGCCTGACACAAAAAAATATAAAAAATGACGAAAAATTGAAGGAGTAGGCACTAACTGCGTGTCTTTTTAGGAGGCTTTAAAAGCGTAGGTGTCGGCGTAGGTGCGAGTTATCAGATTACTGTTAAGTTTAAAATTACGCGGAAGGTTGATCTCTGTTAGTTACAAATGTTTTTGGAATTATCAACCTTTGCTAGTTTGGCGGGAAAATGACGCTTGGAAGAGGCCCAAATCAGCGACACCCACTCCCTTAAATGAGGAGAAAAACTATCAAATTTCAGTTTGGAAACATCATCATTCCCCAAACACAATTTCAACCCTATTTTAGTTTAGGTGAAATTGTTGATAACTCTGGAATCAAATTACTAGCAAGTACAGCTGGGTATCCTGAGGATGCGGTAGAAAAACTTGTAAGAAGCAAAAATTCTCAAGTTTGGTTTAACAACTTTGGAATTCATGCCTCAGTTTCTTACTATTCTATTATCGCAAATGCTCTTTTACGCCAACTGGCGGGAAATCAATCATTTTACATCAGTGTTTTTAACCATCCATTTGATTTGACAATAAATGATATTGATGCTGCTGCTTTTCAACAAGCTTCTACTGATACCCTGATTTCTATTTGTATAGTGAGGGATATTTTATAAAGAAGTGAGTCACTTTTTCAAGTGACTCAAAATAAATGTGAAAAACAGCTTTAGAAATTTTCACCCCCTGTGTATTTTGTAAAATCTCGAAAAAAAATTCCTTTGTCTAAAATGACCAGAATAAATTTTCTACAAGACCGGTCAGAAACATCGATACCCATGTTTGACTTTTGAAATTCCTTATTTCAAACCGTCTGAAAATTTTTTAGACAATAAAGGAAGGAAATTGATTTTGACAAAACAAGCAAAGTTGCATAATATTTTCGCGCCAAAAAGCATTTTTTTCGATAATGATAAAACTTTATTAAAAAGATTTTAGTGGACAGAAACAGAAACAGTTTGTTTGAAACCAGACTTTAGTAGCCTCAGTGTTAGACACGAGGAATTAAGCTGATCAGGTTAACGATTTATGAGTAAGACTTTTGAAGCTATTTTGCAAATAACAAAGTGAAAAAGGGCGTGAGTTTTAATCAATTTTATCGATAAATTGACGCTTTTAGGCAAATGGCTTCGCGACAAAGAGTACTTGAATGTTTGTGAAAACAAGTGGTAGGAAAGGCGCCAAATTTCGAAATATGCTTTTCATGTCAATTGTTCTGAGGCAATCAATTGTACTTCAAATGCGAAAATTTAATAAATTGTGAAATAATATTAACGGAGGAAGTCGACATACGACTAGTAATATCGACGATATCAAAAAAATTTCGTTTTCAATTCCGTCTGACGGAATCCGTCATGCTCCTTATCGATAGTTCAAAATGATGACAATATTCGTCGTTTTCAAAAATAACAATCAAAGTAATAAATTACAGAAAATTCTTACCCGGAGCACTCCGTAAATTACATGAGGTAATTTGTAGCATAAATTATTATGTCTTCATTAAAAAAAATTAGTCGTAAAATGCTTTCTATTGTCTCTCAAACGCAGTTTTTTAAGATTTTGTATTTTTGTTATTCTATATACGAGGAAGGTCGATATTTTCTTGTTTGGTCTAGTACATTATGTACTTTAAGTAGTACTAATGTACTAGACCAAATCCGAAAATATCTATTTTCCTTGTAAAGGGATATTAAAACAGGTCAATGTAGGTAAATTTAAAATTTTTATATGAAAACCTGTCAGTTTGTTTGAGTAAGAAGTGATATTATCTTTAAGGTTTGAAGTAGCCTTTACTATTTCTACAACCTTAATTTTAGTGAAATATCCCCATGATCAGTTTTCGCCCTTGCATTCATTCCCGCATCTTTTGTTGTATTTTTGATCGAAGAAAAAGCGTCTGGTTCAAAACATCTACAATTTCTGGCTGGATTAAATCCAATGATTTACTGGACGGCGAATTATTTATGGGATATTTTCATCTTTATATTTCCAACAATACTGTCTCTTATCATTTTTGCTTGTTTCAGCGCTACAGCTTTTATCGGACCAAATAATATTGGATGTTTGGTCTTGCTTTTTATTTTGTTTGGTCTTTCTGTAACACCGTTAATGTACATGGCCGTGTATATATTCAACAAACCGGCTACAGCATACGTAGCCCTCACAGGTCGGGTTTTTATCATGCATTGGGTTTTTGATTATAAATTTGAGGAAATATTAGAGTCGCGCAAATTTTAAAGACCCAAAAATTTCAGATTATACATTTTACGTGAAATTTAACGCTGATCACGAATATGAATTTTTTTGTTAAATTTTGAATTTTAACCCCCACCTGCACGAAATGTCCAACCTCCCACCTGCACGAGAGTGTTTCAGAGCACACACATATTTAGATTGTCCATCATTAATATCGACTAATAGAAATTAAGGGTGGGTTGTGCCGAAATTTCTTGGAGGTTAATAATATATCGGAAAATGGAAAAAATAATTACGAAAAAAATTTGTGGTTTTCACTGATCCAAATAGCTTTTTTTACCACCTGGGGCGCGAGTGTCAAAATTAATAATGCTAAAGTTTTCCCCTCCAAAATCACTGTAAGTAAGTATATTTGTAGATCATTATCTTGTTCCAGTACTGTTTTAACTGCGTTAAACAAAAATTGCATCCAAATAATGCATTTCCGGTCTGATGAGAAATTTCTAACTTACCAAAATTCTTGAATTTAAAATAAGGGGAACTATTGGGGGTCTGTTCCGATATTCCGCCGGCCAAAAATGACACTTCCCCAAAATATTTTTGGTCTTTTTGTTCTGAAACACGCTCGTGCAGGTGGGGGTTAAGCTCAATTTTGATTGGTAGAAATTTGAATCAATCAGAATCAAGGATTTTCGAAATATTCATAAATTAATTTTTTACTGCATTTTGAATTATGTTGAACTTTTGTGAAATAACAAAGTTTAATTGGATTCACAATGATTCAAAAATAGTCTTATTTGACTCCTCCATTTCAGAAAAATTAAAATGTTTTGAACATCATTATTGTTTTTACACAAATTTCAGTCTTTTATTTTGAAGAAGTCCATTATATCATTTTTCCAACCAAAGCGAATTTTGAAAATGAGGGTAATCCCTAATAGGGATTCCCTATAGTGGCAATCACTAAGACAATCACTAAAACAACACAAGTGGGATTCGAAGACGCGCTATAAAGATTACCCTCATCTCCAAGATTCACTTTGGTTGGAAAAAGGATATAAACCTTAACTTGTAAAAATGTGTGAAAATTCGGGCTTTTAAAATAAGGCGTTCTTGAACCGGAATACTTCAATAATAATTATTTTTCAGACTAAAGTACTAAATTTTTCTCAGAAATAGATGATATACAAATTCTATCTTAAATCCGGGAAGAGGACTCGTTTTTAGTAAATCAAGCCGAAATTTTACTATAATTAAGTAAAAACGAGCCCTCTTCTCAGATTTTAGATATATATCGAAACGAGAATAAACCCGTGACAGCTTTTAATATTTTTATTGGAGTTAGTACTACTATTGCTGTATCTGTCCTAATGGCTCTTGGTGATTCAGATGATAAAATTCAAAATATTTATGAAATTTTGGACAATGTATTTCTGATTTTCCCTCACTATTGTTTAGGCAGAGGGTTAATTCAATTATCAATCGACCAAGCGTACGTCGATGCGTTTGCTTCACTAGGATATGATCAACCACCAGTCGCCTCCGAGTTGAGCTGGGATAAAAATGGACGAGCATGTTTGGCCATGTTTTTTGAATCAATTGTATTTTTTGCCCTTGTGCTTTTCATTCAATTTGATGTGTTTAAAAGCAAAACATCCAATGTCAAAAAATCCGACGCAAAATCTGAAAAAGAATACGATAATGACGTCCTGGATGAGGCGAATCGTGCCTTATTACCTGAGAATACCGATCTTTTAAAGGTCCAAAAGCTCAATAAAATTTTTGACGGCCCAAAAGGTGAACCTTTAGTCGCTGTCGACGGTGTGACGTTTTCAGTGCCCGAAGGCGAATGTTTCGGACTCTTGGGAGTAAATGGAGCTGGAAAAACTACCACTTTTAAAATGTTAACGACCGAAATTACACCTACTACTGGAAATGCCTTTATTAAAAATCTGTCTGTTATTTCTGACGCTAAAGAAGTCCGCAGACGTATTGGTTATTGTCCGCAATTTGACTCTCTTAATTTGACCTTGACTGCAGCTGAGCACTTGCGGTATTATGGAAAATTGAGAGGAATTGATAAGGATAATATTGAGGGATCGGTAGACTGGATTTTATCAGAACTGGATTTAGAAAAATACCGAGATATACCAGCAGAACAATATTCAGGAGGATACAAACGAAAATTATCTACTGCAATTGCACTGACAGGTTAGAAAAAATAATTTTTTTAAGGGAGGTATGGGTGTAAAGGTCAGAAAAAGCCTTGACAGATACTTGTATGCACCTCTGATGAAAACTCATCTAGTAAAAAGTTTTTTTCCCAAAAAGTGTGTTTCCACATTGTGGCCACAACATACAGTAATAATCGGGGAAGCCGTTTCGACCGTTAAAAAAAGCTTGTTTTTTGTATTTAAAGAATAGTATTTAATAACTTAAACCTACACGTGACTCAAAATGACTTTCACGATGAGTATTGTAGTAGTTTGTGTATAAATATGCATCGTTTACGAAACTGGGGTTATCGCCCTAGAAAAACCATTTCGGTTCATTTCTAGCACTGACTTCGACTTTAAGCTGCTTTAAATTAAGCTGCTTAAAATTAAGCATTTAAAACTGGATAATTTTCAAAAAATGCGAATGCGGACAAATTTGGGATATTGACATTTTTTACGTGGTTCCGAGAATTTTTTTTGGCAAAGCCCTTAAAATAACTCATCAAAGCTAAATTTGATGGTTATTTAACATTAAATAATAATTTTAAGGTGATCCCGATACGATTTTACTAGACGAACCAACTGCTGGTGTAGATCCAAAAGCAAGACGATTTTTATGGGATGTTATTCTTAGAATGGTGAGTGTTTCTTAAATTTGAATAAATTAAAAGTCTGAATTAAAAAAAATTATAAAACAACGAAATAAAATATAAATTAACAAAAAATAATCATAAAAGTTTCATTGTAAAAATTTGTGTTCAGATCAAAAATGGACATTGTCTTATTTTAACTTCTCACAGTATGGAAGAATGCGAAATTCTTTGTGGTCGTCTGGCAATTATGGTCAACGGCCAATTTGAATGTCTTGGTTCACCCCAACATCTCAAAAATAAATTTGGCGAAGGATACATGATATCGATAAGAGTTGGGGAAGAAAACCAACATGATTTAATAGAAAAAGTGAAGAAAAATTTTGGAGAATTGGTAGTGAAAGAACAGCGTTTCAATATGGTTTTACTACAAATTTCAGAAGTAGCTTCTTTAAAAGTATATTAATTTAAGAATGTAGGAATAATTAATGTAGAAAGTAAATGTATAAAGTAAATCGATAGGTTAAACCTCTTCACATACAGAAACAAGCACTACGCCTCACATCCCAAAGCCTACTTTGAACGCTTATCATAGGAAAACTGGAGACAATATCAATACATTTATTTTTTAGTTATTGGAATCAAGGATAAAATTTATTTCACAATACATAATATTTTCAAAATTTCAAATCTGTGAACTCGATAAATGAGAGAGAAAATAAAGGTGCAGTCATCCCTTTTTTCTGATAACCATACTGTTCGGTCCATACGTTTTTTACAGTGACGATCTCGATCGCCTACAAAACAATTATTCATATCCCCACGGGTCAAAATGTACGCAGCAAAATGAAAAAAATCTGGCTTTCTCAGAATTCTGAAATCATGTATCGTATTTACACTATAATGTTTTTTGAAATACAATTGCGAACTAATGACATATTTGAATGAAAATTCTCGGTAGTTTTATTTTTGCGCCCTTTGGACGCTTGCAATTTTTCTGCCTTTTAATAAAGGTAAAGAGTGTGTGAAGGTTAAGTAAATTAAGTTACTCAGAAAAGCCGTTCTGCCTTTATCATAGACTACTATTTATAGTCTATAAATAGGTAGAATTAACTTTGATTTTTTTTTGAAAAACGTTGCCTGATGATATAAATACTTACGCTTATAACGGGGAGGCACTGCACCTTGGAAGTTTACTACTTGAGATTTTCGGGAAGAAAATATTCGTGTTTAAATGATGTTTTTCATTTGAATGTTTTTTTTATCGAAAAAACAAGTAAATCACAGAAAATTAGACTATAACTTATAGTCTATTTTTCTGTAATTTACTTGTATATAATATATATAATGTATAGTACTTGTCTATAATGTTTAGTCTATAAGTTATAGTCTATAACTCATGGAGTAACTCTATTCGAGTAACTTCATTGGAGTTCCATAAAAAAAAGGTTTCCATATCGTCTTTTTAAGTTTTTTTTCAGGACGTTTAGTTTGTCCAGAAATTTGAGCAAGTGGTGTACTAAACCTATTTTTTTAGCAACTTTTCAATTTTCTCCAGGCCGAAAAGACTGAGAAAACTATTACTGATTACAGTATTTCTCAAACGACTTTGGATGATGTCTTTATAGGATTTGCTAAAGAAGATGACCTTCATGAAAAAGAACCAAAAAAGACGGGCGAAACAACTTTATAAATCAATTTTACCTGACCTGTTCAACTCTCGAATACACATGTAAATACATAATATTCCCTCTATATCGAAATATATTTATTTAGCAATAAATTTATCAAATTTAAACATTTAATGATGCAGTTTTTTGCATTTTTTATCAAACACTAATTCAACACTTCTTTCGTTCTTAATAACGACAATAAATAACTAACCCTACGCGGACAAATAGAACCGACTAGAAAGTTGAAAAGAGCGCGAGATACTTGCAGCCAATCAGCAACCTGAATTTCGGAATAAACAAATGAAATTGGCTTAAATTTGGGCGGCAAACCGAGCATATTCTCGCATTTCGCATCATTCAAATTTGCTTGATTTGCCTTTTGTGGGTTGGTTATCAAAAAAAACACATACAAATTCAACCTGTAAGAACAGAAATTTTAAATAATTTAGGCATATTTTATATTCCGAAAGATTTTGAATATAAATAGAAGGAAATAAATATTTTTATTGAAATTAATATTGAAACAGTTGATTATCTTTTTTGTACAAATTATAAATTGAAGTTTTTAATTTTTCTGAAACTTGGTTGAACAATTCTTCAGTAGTTTCATTAGATGCAGCTACTTTCTTCTCTGGAAATTTCAAAATATTTTTTCGACTTCCTGATATGTTTTTCAAGATTTTATTTGCTTCATCGTCGCCATGTTCTTCCTAAATAGCAATCATATAATAAAATTTATAATATATTTTAATTGGCTATCAATTCGTGCTGCATAAGAATTAATATTGGAAGTTCCGATTTGGGACGAGTATAATCAGAAGCCTATTGTCTAAGCCCCAGTGAACTCACCCACTGTCCTTGTTTTGAAAGTCCCGTTAAGAATTTATTCAATACATATATATTTGTAAAATTGACATACAATTAACTTCATACTTTCAAGATCGAGCGTGAAAAATTATTCCTATCCTTCATAAATCACGTGCTTCTTTAACGTGCAAATTAATTGGATAACCGATTTTGCAGAGGAATTGCGGGGAAACTTTCGTGCCTGATTGGCTGCTCCTTGTCACGTTATTCCCCCCGCCTCACTTTGAGGACGCACATTTTGCATCAAAAAATGGAGCTCACGGAGTGTATAATACAATTTGTATTAATTAAATAAATAATTTAAATAATTTTCCTATGAGGGTAATTGTCTATTGTCTAATAGTGCGGAAAATGAACAACACTTTTGGTCAAAACGCATGTGTTGGTTCATGGGATTGTTAGTCTAGGATTGAGTTGCTTTGATAATGCATTTTTTTTATTTTGTATATTAACAACATACAAAATATGGCAAAATTTGGTATATTTACTAATAAAATAGTAAAATGGTTCAACATCTCCGTCGGTAGTTTCATGAACACGGTTGAGCACAAAACTTGTTCGAAAACACTTGTGAACAAAGCGGTATTTAACAAAGAAATTTAAATGTTTCATTCCTTGAAAAATTACCTTCCAAATGTAATGAAAAGAATGTTGGCAGACATTACATGTTGATGTTATATCAGCAAGTCTGTCGTGAATTCGTTTGTGCAGCTTTGATTCTTGAATAACAAATCGGAGCAATGAAGAAAAGTCGGTACTTTACTTTGGGTCAATTTTGAGTAATTAATTTTTTTATTATTTTAATATTTTGTAATAACAGCAAGTTATTTTCTTCGAATTATATAGCGAATAAAAAAATTGAATAAAAATATGCAAAACCCCATGTATCACGCAAACAATATAAAGTTCAGGTCATTGTATTTTGTTTGAGTTGTCCAGTTTTGAAATTGAGGCAGGTCCAAAAAAACTTTTTATGCCTAAATTGTAGCTGATTTGTTGATATGTTTTAGGAAATCATGGATAAAATTAATCTCTGCAAATTTTTTTTTTAATTTCACCAGGAACGTGTTCAAAAAAGCAAAACTGTTTTTAGAATTGCTTATCATTTGGCATGAAATAAGTTTTGATTTCTGTAAACATATCATAAAAAACAGCTACTGTAGACAAAAAACTTTTGCCGGGCTTACCTTAATTCAAATAGAAAGATCAGTTGTACTATGGACGGAAATATCCAGAAAATTTATATACTCAACGAAGTACTCCACTAACTCACGCCTTTGAATCATGCAATAGTGTGACAAGTCGAGTCTGACATTTTTTTTAATACTGGACAAATTCGGAATTAGAACCCACTAAGAACCGAATTGATTTCAATTTGAGATGAAAAATTACGTGAACCCTTGGAATCACAGAGCCGATATATCGGCTCAAGCCTACCTAAAACCTTCTAAAATGGGCAAAATAAATGTCACAGAATTGTTACTTCCGAATACATTATAAAGAATTTTGCGGTGATTCCGAAAAAAATTCTCAATATTTTTTTGGATTTTTGGTTCGAATATTAGGGAGAGGTGATTTTTTGAGATTTTTCGCCGAAATTTTACTTCAAGACAAATTATTTGGAAACTAGACATCAAATACAAATGTGAGATAAGCTAGTTTTTAGGAAAGTGTTCGGTGCATGCAAAATACTTAAGATTAAAGTTTATTCGTATCTTGGGCAGATATTTTTT
>SCLH01001165.1:28422-44004 GCA_004367855.1 Oikopleura vanhoeffeni | reverse complement strand
TTTTTTTTGGAAGTGAAATTTCAAAATTTTCGATTTAAGTATTCCGTGAAAAAAATTATTTATTATAAAAATTAATGTAATTAATCAAAAAGTGTCCACACTGTCAGTTGATTACTATATCAACGTAAAAATAATAATAAAAGGTGTATAAGTCTGCTTTTATTTGAAAAAATAGCAATTTTTCCTAGAAATTCGTGATTTTTTCATCATTTTTTTTTACTTTTTTCAAATAACTTTTGATTGATGATATATAGATCTAATCGGATTAAAGTGTGACGTAAGGCAGATACTTGTGCGTTGGTACTCATAAAAACAAAATTTGTAAAGACTACGATGGGCAAGTATCACGTGATATGCTACACCTTGGTTTTGCAACTATATTTTCTAGAACTAAAAATCTAAATTCTAGAATTTGAATTAATTGATGCAAAAATATAACTTCTCAACTTCCTATTACAAAAGTAATTGGAGCTTCAACTACCTTGAGCGTTCTGTAAACAACGTCCAAAGTAGAGCCGATATATCGGCTCTGGTGCCTTGGCGGAACTTTTTTTTNTGTGATTCCAGGGGTTAAACAAATAAAACAGTAATTTTATTTAGTTCAAACTGCCCTATTATAATTTTTATCAGTCTGAAATAGTAAGTATTAATTAAAACGCTTGTGACCTTTCTCATCTAGTTAACCTCGTTAAATTTGACTTTATTCTTATTCGCTCCCACGCTCATACGAGGAAGAGAACATGACTTGCGTAATTTACGCGTGAACCAATTAAGAAGAGTCAATTCATTAAAGTACATTTTTTACTATACATAATAAGTTGACTAGACCGGTCACAAATGTTTATTTTTTACAAATGGTTTCTTTTGAACCGCTGTAATAATTTGGTATAAAATTGTTCCAATTTTCTGAATAAAAGACCCTGACTAAGTTGCCCAGGAGGTTTTTCTGGGGATTCTATCCAAGCCGAAGCCAGTCGGCTTGCTGGGGATCTGACAGTCAGGAGCATTTTTGAAGAATCGAATATTGAATGAGGATCAGACATGTTCCAGACTGATTTCATTTCTGCTCCATTTAATTTTTCTAGCACTAAATATTATTTAAATGCGATTGATAGCAATATAATACCAATTATATTTAATTATTTTGATTTTTCTTATTTATTTCTTCATTTATTTTGAAAAATTGTATTTTAAATGTACACTGTACTGTTTAAAACAGTCGCTTGAAGCGACTCGCTTCTGGTCGAGCTATCTTTCACATATTTTCAAAATGCTCGATTTTTGTTTGAATAATTCAAAAAAAAACTATTTAGTCGTATTATGTGTATTTTTTAGTAATTCGACCACAAAATCTCAGTTTCACTTATTAAGAGACCACCGGGTGGTTACCACCACCCCCTTAATCAAACAATCAACTGAAGGGATTTTTGAAATATTTTTTATATGCTATTTAAAAAATCATATGACATGATTTTGTGATTTTTGGTCATAAATAATTGGAAATATTTTGAAAATTTTCCTTATTTCTTGTTCCAAAAATTCAAACTTATTTTTCAGGAATCATCAGCTAAAAATATTGAGAATGACTACTTAAACTTTAATCAAATATGTCCTTGTTTTGAATCTTCGCTCTTGTTTATACTCTGAATCATAATTTTTGCAACGAAACTACGGTTTGGCAAAAATCCATCAAAGCCCTTTTGTATTCAAAATTACAGAAATTTTATCACACCGAAACTTGCCAAATTGGTAAGCCGACCCATCCACCACGTAAAATTTAATAAATTAAACTCATGAAAAGAAATATTTCTTTCGATGTGCTCAAATGTCGGTAATTTAGACACCTTTGACAGCAAACGCGCGTTTTTCGAATGTTTTTTCAAACGACGATTTATAAAGTAAAAATGATCTATCTGGAGAAAATCAGATTATACGAAGTAAGCTTAAAAGTGGCAACTTTCCTTCGAAAATGTTTTTATCCGAAAGGGAAGTGGCAAAAAGTTTCCCAGCAAGAGAAAAAAAATTGAAAAAGTGCAAATCTGTCAAAATGCACCGACACCCTTAAATCGAATAGTTATAATCAGAAAGTTCGAGTCAGAATTTGATCAAGTAATAACAACTTCGCGAAATTTTAAATTTGAAGTACCTGTTTTCCATTGATTACTTGCGGCTCCTTTGGCACCGCACCAGACAACTCCAATATTTTCCGCAAAATAAAATGGGCTTGGTGATTTATTTTCGTCAGAATCGAAATTTTGATTTTTACAGATCTAAAGCACAAGTTTATTTTAGCTAATTCCAAAAAATATTTTAAGTAAGAATTTCACCTTTTTTTCACTCAAAATAATTTGAATTGTTAAGAAAAACAGCAGGCTGGAATTAAGACTGAAAACTCTATAGCCATTTTACGAAAATAACAAGAAAGTAGGCAAAAATAAATTTCATGCG
Source organism: Oikopleura vanhoeffeni (assembly GCA_004367855.1). Classification (NCBI taxonomy): domain Eukaryota; kingdom Metazoa; phylum Chordata; class Appendicularia; order Copelata; family Oikopleuridae; genus Oikopleura; species Oikopleura vanhoeffeni. The sequence continues at coordinate 41,556 of SCLH01001165.1, read as the reverse complement.
AAAATTTTGCAGCAAAAAACAAAATGTAAATTGAACAGTATGAAAAGTTCAAAATGTTGTAGGGTTATCCGGATGTTTTATCTTTACTTCCTAAATTCTAAGTGCTTCGAAACTAATGATTATTTTTTCAATGAGATTGTCCATCGTTTCATTTTTTGCAAAGAGTTCAGAAAATGTTTGTTTTTGTTATTATAAGTACCTTTTCTGCATGTATCGCCAGTAGATTTGATTTTAATAAAGCTCTATTTTTAAACCGATATACAATTGGAGCTAATGCCGCAAATAACTATGAAGTAGGGATGAAGTCTGTTATTTGCAATTTTTAAGTATTCAGTTTATTTTAGTCGGTTGATGCATTCAATAATACTTTCTCTTAGATTTTTTAGTGACAATATAAAATAGTTAATTTTCCGCAATTTTGGTATGTTTTGGAAAAGTTGCACCAAAGGTCTATGTATACGCCATAATTCCCCCCTCAAAAAAACAGTATGCGCAAGTGATTTTAGCACTAGAATTCTTTTTTTTGAAAAAAATAAGTCAATAGCGACTCGGGTAAGAATATTTTATTGTCTATCGTGGTTTTGTTTTAGCTCACAAATTTGAACTGAACACGCCAATGGCGCCGCGGCATGCAAAAAATATAATCTGAATTCGATCACACAAACTTTTTTGGTTTGAAATTCGACCGGTATAAGTTTTTACATCCTTCAGGTAAATAAAAGTTTTTGGATAAACTTATGGTGTCAATTATAATTTAAACTTCATTCAAATGAATAACAATTACTCCTTAAATAGTCAGGTAGGAAAATATGAATCAATTTTTAAGCTCTATAATTTGCGGTCGGTTCATCAGTTATTAAAATCGAATCGAATAAAAATTGCTTCTTTCGCAACGTTCTGTTATTTTAGACCACTTTCTTTTTTAGACAAAACATGGAGATTTCGAGATCAAAAGTTGTGATAGAATTTTCCGGAAACCCTATTGAAGAACTCATTTTTTGAATTATCAAGGGACTTAGTTTCGGATAGATTTTTCAACAAAAATATTGAAAAGAAATGTTAATTTTTATGAAGAAGAAATCGAATCATTAAAGTAATTCTGAGGAAAATATCTACATTGTGAAATTCAAGAGCGAAAGCTTCAAGTTTTCGGACAGTATGATTTTGTTTGATTCTTTTCAATAATAGAAACAAATTACAAACTTATATTTTCTGACTGACTTTCATAAAGTTTTTAAATGTTCGAAGTTCATATTGTCTAGTTTTTCACTGTATTTATCACTTGAAGACGGAATTGGCACTTTCGGCGATATGGGGACGGAAGTAAAATTTTTCGATAAAAAAATGAAAACACGTAGGCGTTTGAAATGACGTCATAATCTGTAAAGTTTTTTCGATTTCAAAGGGAGTTTTACAATAGTTTTAAATTAAGTGAGTCACGAAAATGCCTAGAATTAAGTACTCAACCAAACGCTATCAAGCCAAAAATACAAAAGATTAAATTTTAGACCTAATTAAAACCTCAAGCGCCCACGCAATTCGGCGATATGGGCACTGAAGGTATTTTAGCTAAAATCGTGAAATTGTGTAAGTTTTTTTCAGCGATATTGGAAAATTCGGGTATATCGGGCCGGCGATATGATACATCCCCTTTAAATATCCAAAAGATAATCACGTTTAATATGATTTTCTAAAAGTTGAAGAAAGACGTTCGAGCGGACCTATTCAAACCATCACATGCCCAGTATTTGCTGCACTTTGAATAAAATATTTATTTTATTTCGAACATACCAAAAAAGATCAAACCTCTTGGAAAAATTTGCTGCAAATTCTACAGAAATTAACATTATTGTAATTTTTCATTAAAAAACGCAAATTCCACATAAAGTTTTGAATAAATTAATTTTCCGTATAAATAAGACGCTCAAGAACCAAGTTTGGTCAAAACACGCCTACAGTTTAAGAAGTACCTCCTTATCCGTTTATCTAACGATAATACATGAAAAGAGTGAAGTAGCAATTATTATATGTATGACATATGTTTTGGTCACGATTCTACTTTTTTACATTGTTCAAGGTCAGCAAATGATGTCCAAAATATCAAATATAATCTCGAATTATCCTGATTTAGGTTTAGAGCTAGAAAAAATGATTTCAAAACGTACTCTAAATACCAATTTAGCAGAATCGTCAATTGATTTTATTCGACCAAAGGTCATTTTATTTGACGTTTCGGCTAAACAGCCATTTAAGTGTGATAGTCGAGAAAGTAGCACACAAACTAAACCTTTGGATAAACAAAACTGATGCGTTATTAAGGTCCAGATAAATTTTCCTGTATAATACAGTATACAGTGTCATTTTCGGTTTAAAGATGAAACTATAACTTTTTGTTAAGTGCCATTTTAGGTCGAAATTGATCCCTGGCTCATATCTCCTTTTTACACTATGCGAAAGATTTGGGCCCTGTGTAGTAAACGTAGTTTGTTATCTAGTAGTTGCCTCCTACTAGTAGGGCCCAAATCTTCCGCATAGTGTGAAAGCGGGATATTGGCGTCGAGCGAGATCGGGACTGAAATTTTTACTTAGGTCGGGTGTCCCGACTCGGGACCGAGACGGGATCGGGATTTGTTCGGGGGGTTGAAAACTCATCCCGTTTTAGAACACTGCTTATAGCAACCGACTTCTTCACGAGTGTATAAAACAGACGTGATGAAGGTGGAGCTATTTAACAACATAATAATTATTAACTGCCGATAATTATAAACTGCCGAAACGTCAAGTTTTTACAATAAAATTAATAATAATTATTGTTGACATTACGACAAAACAGTTCGCGATGATTCATTGCCGATGAATATAAAGTAGATATAGACTTATTTACGTGAAAAATACAAAGGTTTACTAATTTCGTTAAATGAACAAAGTTGTAATGTATAGGCAGGATTGTATAAAGGATGAGGGTTAAGGATCACAACCCTGTAAACAGGTATGAGACTTGATCTTGCTTTTTTAATTTTGGATCAATTTTGTTTTCGCTACAGTTTAATTGCACGATCAAGTTAAAGTTTTTCTATCGGAAGCAATTTTAACCTTTTCTACCTATTTTTACATCATTTTTTTCATCTAAAGTGGCGTTAGAAACAAAGTTATAGTTTCTGGCCAAAGCCGGAAGTGTTTTTTATCATTTAGTACTACTACGATGACCAGTGTGACTAACTTTCCCTCACCTGACGCCTGAGAGGCGGAGGTTTCAAAGGTTTTCACCCTGATAGGCTACGTGGGCGCGAGGCGGACGAGAAATAGTCAATTTTATGATTCGAGCAGCTTAAAACACGTTACGTATTCACGCGTCACTAAATTTTAAAATTCTGATTCGCGGTACACGGTGTTTAATACTAACCAGGGGAAATAATCAGAGGAATCTCTTATTCTTCATGACAGACATCATCATAGACGACACATACTGTATTTTGAGAACAATTTCGACAAATGTGCTGCTTATCAATGATATTTATTAAAATAATATCATACATCATGTTATAACATGTTTACCATGAAAATATTTTTTTGATAAGTTAAATTATGGTCCATTATTTATAGATTATTGAATGTTTTAAATAAAATTAATGAATGGTTTAAGAAATAATGTCGCTTTAAATCATAACAAACAATGGTTCATAATAAAAACTTAGTCCATTGTAAAGATATTTTCAAAACAATTCCAAATTTAGAACACTGATTGAGAACATTAAAAAATCGCATGTTGACTCTTCTACTTATCAAAAACTACATTTATATCAGAAAATTAATTATTAGTTCATTTTGAAAAATGATGTTTTTGTAAGTCCGCTTGTTCCACCTAAAAACCACTGATAACATTTTGATTCGAAAATGTCTCAAAAAAAATTGTTACCAAAACTTTCAAAAAAGGTTTTTTCGAAAAACAATAGCAAAAAATTTTATTTGTGTTAGCACCTATAATTTTAGACAAAAAAATAAAAATTCTTGTATCAGAACGATGTAACATCGTCGATGTAGTAGAGTTTTTTCTTCATAAATTTTTAGGAACTTCAGACATAAAAAGTTGTATGTAAATTTAATTAAAAATGTCGATATAAAGTTAAAAACAAACTTTCGAAATAAATAGCTGCAAAAAAAGCAAGTTTTCTGCAATTGTTTGATTCTTATGAGAGATAAAAATTGATTTATAACAAAGTAGGAGCAGCCTCATACGGTATCCGTGCGGTATGAGTCATACCACTTGAAAACTGTTTACAAGAGGCATTACATTAGTTAACTCTTATAGTACCGCATCTTCGAGGACCGTGGTCTGCTTAATTTGCGTTCTGGAACTATTTGAACGTTTAACCCTTGTGTGCATATGAAAAAAAGTTCCGCCAAGGCACCAGAGCCACAATTGTGGCTCTACTTTGAACGATGTTACAGAAACTTTTAATTATAATTCTTGTTATCGTATAGGTTTTTTAACCAAGAAAAAATATTTTTCCCCGTGATTTGAGAGTTTGGACATTATAAATGAGGTCAAAATAAAAAATTCAAGAAAAATTCTAGAGCAGATAGAGAATTTTGGTTAAAGCCATTCAATTTCTCGTGGTCGACTTACTCCTAAAATATTTTATTTTTTCAAATTTATACATGGGAAAGACCTTAAAAAGGTCGCCTCGACCACCCCGTTAATAAATCATTTTCTTGGTAAAAATAAATAATGATATTACCGTTATTTTATTTTTCAAAGAAAATCCACGAGGTTCTACTTTGAGTATGACTTCTGGTACCACTGATACAAACCCAAGGGCTTGCATTATATTTAACGTGAGCACATGCAAATACGAACAATGTGGATTTAGTTTATAAGGTTTATTTCTCTAAATCGGTAAAATGCGAATGACGACTCGAACGCAAACATGTGTTTTCATTGCCGAAATTACGTTATAATTCGAGCTTACGAAAAAAATAAGTCATAAGTGACTGATAGGTTATCAATATTCTAGAATTTTAATTTTTAGAAAATATAGTGAGAAAAGCAAGGTATACCATACCACGTAATATACGGTCACAGTTGTCTTCACAAGTTGCATTTTTGTTGGAAAAGATGCACAAGTATCTGGCCTACGTCACACTTTTGTCCGATTTGATTTATATCTGATATATCAGAAGTAATTTATAAATAAGTCAAAAATTTTGATGGAAAAACATGATTTCTTATAAAAAATGTTTATTTTTCCTATAAAAGCAGATTATTACACTTTTACTATTATTTCTAAGTGAATATGGCAATGAAGTACAACTGTGGACAATTTTTGGTTGCTTAAATTCATTTTTATAATTATTTAATTTTCCATGGGATACTTGAAGTTAAAAATTTAGAAATTTTACTTCCGAAAAAAAATAACTGCTCCTAGATACCAATAATTTTTTATTTTAACTGTTATGCATGCACAAAACACTTTCCTAAAAACTGGCTAATTTCTCATTTGTATTTTATGTCTAGTTCCGAAATAATTTGTCCGAAACTGAAACATAGGCGAAAAATCCTAATAAATCAACTCCCCGTAATACTGGAACCAAACATCAGAAAAAAAAATTCAATGATTTTTTTGAAACCGAATCAAAATTTTTCATAATGTGTTTGAAAGAAAAGATTCTACAATCCGGTTTTTTGCCTTTTTTGGATGATTTAGGGTATGCTTGAGCCACAATTGTGGCTCTGTGCTCACAAGGGTCAAATAATAAATTGAAAAAAAGTGAACATCTGCTGAAAACCCGAAACCAGTTCAAGCAGTAAAATTTTCAACAATTATATCGATTACGGGCGTCCAGGCACATATTAGCTAGGTTTTTAGCCAAAATTTGTAAATAATTTGGCTTTTGAAAACGACTCATCCGATTGAGTTGTTAAATAGCTCAAACTGAGCACAACTATTAAGAGAAAAATAAATTAGAAAAAAATTATAATTTAACAATTTCTGTAATCTCAGAAAAAAAAAATTTTGACTTTTTTTTTATTTTATTATTCACTAAATATTTGTGCTCAGTTTGAGCAATCTAAGAAGTTTATCGGGTGATTTGTTTTCAAAAACCAAATTATATTAAAATTTTGGCTGAAAAACTAACTGATATTTATTGCTCTCATTAAGTTAAAAATCATAAACAAGTCACACCCTGCAGTTTAATAAAAGACGATTTGAAATAAGGAATTTCAGAAGTCAAAAATCGGTTTCAATGTGTTTAAGGGGGTTGTGGGTGTAAAAAATGCATGAGTGGAACAAAATAGTTTATGTTTTTTCTAGTATCCGTCAATAAACAATTTATTTATTCTTAAAAGTGATGAAATAATATTTTCAACCAATCATATTGCGTTATTCTAGGTGGGGAATGAGCGAGAGACACCACGCGTCGAAAACATGACTCTGCAACTACTTTTCATCAACACAGAATTATATCGTATGAACTTATTTTACGTATTAAAACAAACAGAGAATAATTTTTCAACGAAATAACGTGGTAAAATATGACAATATTTTGTAGGTTTCATACATTTTTCTGTTTTATTCAATTTTAAACAAAATTGACCGACTTTATTCAGATTGAAAGAGAATTTCTTGAATTTCATTTTTACCGTTTAAAACAAACAAAGAATAATTTTCAACGAAAAAATATGTCGTAAATAATGACAATATTTTGTAGGTTCTCTACATTGTCTGTTTTATTCAATTTAAAGCAAAATTGATCGAGATTTTACAATTTTTGTGTGAATTGAGAACATTATTACCAGTTTTTCGATGCCGCACCGGTGGCCATCCTTCACCAAAATTAAAAAAATACTTCTGCAGTTGACAGAGAATTTTTTTCTCATTTATTCTTATCTGCCCGTTAATCGACCCTTCCAGTCCAGCTGGAGGAGAGGGCTATTTTCCCAGCAATTCCAACATTCTACACCCACACCCCTTTAAGCTATCTTGTAGAGAATTTATGACTTTATTCCACTGTAAAAATTGCAAATTAGGAGCTAGCGGCCCGTTTTGTCTTCTGCAATCAGGAGAAAAGCTTATCAATTTTCAAGATTTTCGATTTAGGGCACAATGACCACCCGGTTCAACCACAATGACCGGTCAAAGTTCAAGGTCAATCTCAAGTTTATTGTAGAGACTTGGAAGTACCTTCATAAGAATCGGAAGGGTCGACTTTCTGATGAATGTATTAGCAACATAAGGTCAATCATGTACTGAAGTCGCTAGAGAGCAAAAACTGGTCAAATAATTGCTATCTAGCGACTTCAGTACAGAACTCTCTGAGATTGACCTTGAACTTTGACCGGTCATTGTGGTTGACCGGGTAGTCATTGTGCCCTAAATCGAAAATCTTGAAATTGTATAAGCATTTTCTCCTGATTGCAGAAAAAAAGGTTTGCTAGCTCCTAATTTGCAATTTTTACAGCTGGATAAAGTCAGTCATGTAAATTTGACTTTAAAATCAATTTTTTATAAAAAATTTCAAAAACGAAAAAAACCCTGAGTCTTCAAATGACCAGAAAAAAATCTTTACAAGATAGCTTAAGGGGGTGCCATAAGTCCTGCAGATTGGTACATTTTTTCAGAGCGATATATGAAAGAAAAAAATGTGAAAAATATTATTTTTATTTTTGTCTACAATAAAAGTGTTCATTCTTGGGAATGTTAATATTTTTAATTTCTTAAAATAACTAATTATCTGTGAAAATATTAGAAACTACTTTTCACTGTACATCCATTTCAAACTTAACCAGACTATAGAATTTTCTTTGAAGACGATATTAATAAACTTCAGACATTGTCGGGTGTAATGCGTTAAAAAGTCTTGTTGTAATTCTGCAGAGTAAAAAATTTTCTAAATATCAAAGTTTTTTTTCATGAACCATGGTCAAAAATCGCCAAAAGTAGAGAAAAACAACTTTTTTGAGATAAAAATTGAACTTCAATTGCGTTTTGATATCAAAAAATGTTCTTACTATCTGAAGAAATGGCGCCTATTACACCCGCAATTATATTGGGAATTTTTTGCTAGCATAAAATTTTTATAAATTTAGTGCCGAATGGCACTTATCGAGTGTACAGCCAAGTGTTTAAAATTTCTTCGATAGTTTAGAAATGATAATCGCGCGACCAACTCATTAGTTGATATATGGAGATTTAATAGATACAAAAAAATTAAATAAGTAATTCTACCTGATTTTTATTAAAAATTCGAAAAACCACAAATTCAAAATTTTGGACATGATTTGCGGAAAATTTTCATAATATTTCTAAAAATTTATTATATTTTATTAAACTACGTTTCGCGTTAGCATCTTTCAGGTTTTTAAGAAAAATGAAAAGTAAGTTTCAAGACTTCACAGATTTTAAAACTAGAGTTTGCAAATATATTTTGTGTGGGCAGAGAAAAGTTTTAAATTTTTGGGTTAATATTAAATAATATTAAATAATATTAATTAATATTTCTAAAAAAGTCGATAAAAAATAAAAATTCTATGATTTTTCAAACAGCGGTCAGAGAATATGTAGGAATCCATGAAAAGAGTCAAAGTTGCTATTTTTACGGTTTTTACCCACAAATTTAAAAAAATAAAACGTAAAAAAATTTTGGACAAAAAATGCGAGAAATTTTCATAATAGTTTGAATTTTTTTGAAATTTTTTTGAAAATTGTTTACTAATTTCAAAAATGAAAACGTCAGAACCTCCAAATTTTTTCCTTAAGGGGTATGCAAACTCTAATTTAAAATAAAGCCTTAGAGGCAGTTAAAATGCTCCAAATTGATACGGGGTGATAATTAAGTGTACTAAGAACCCAATCAATCAAATTTTTCTTTCGGAAATTTCGCATTTATTTAATTTTTTTAAGTATTTTTGAAAGATGAAAGTAAAAACCAATAACGTTTGCTCAAATATTGAATCACTAAAACTTCAAAAATATCGACCATTGACGTAAGCCAACTTTCTCTCGTTGTTTCCACTGACTTTCTTTTGAGCTTACTTCGAAAAATCGAAGCACCCTTTTTTCGGAAATTTTTTGGAAAATGGAACCAAAAAAACATATTTTTGAGTTTTAGCTGGAAATTGCCAAAAAAAACCCGCGAGAGTCTCTTACAATATGTTCTTAGGCAATACTGATAAAAATATTGAGCCATATTTTGAAAATATATCCTAGGAGGAGATTAGATTTTGAAGTCTGAAATTGTGAAATCTACGGTTATTTTGGCGTTCTAGAAATTGTTTCTTGCGGATCTAAAAAAAAGCCACACGAGCAAAGATTGACATACTGATCTGTGAAAAATTTGAGCTCGATATGAATATACGGATCTGAGGAATAGTATTTTGCAGTTTAGGAAAATGTTCCCTTGTTACGATATGTACTATTAGGTAATGTCAAATAATTTGTGATGTATTTTTCGCAAGAATTTAAGGCATTATATTCCACATTCAGATTTTCGGTTTTTCTCATGAACTGTTAGTTTTCAGTTATATTTCACCGAGAAAATGTCCAAAATCAGAGGTCGGATCATTATACCCTTTAAAATGGAATAAAAATCATTCTCTATCAAGCTGGAAACCCTCACTCTGTTTGTCTCTATACGACTTCAGTGATAATATAATAAAGCGTTTAACCAGCACAATATATATAGACTTATCTATTTCTTCCCCCCTCTCTCAATGGACATACATCTTGACTGGCTCCTCTGTTATATCGCGCACTACGTGTGTAAAACAAAATGAAGTGTGAGTAAATAAAGGGCTTCATCCTCGTCCCCAATCTTTAAAAAAATGATAGTTATCTATAAAAAATAGTAAAATTATATACTGAATGTAGGTCCTCTCGAAGATTTCTTGTTATTCTTCACCTCGAGGTGAACCACTGTGCCGGACATCTCTCGCTAGCCGAGAGAGTTAAGCCAGAGAGACTCTATCGGCCGAAGTGCTGAATGCTAGCATCACGCCCATGTGCGCGGCCCACAACGACCACCGCCGCATAACTAATAAATCCTCATTATTTCTTTGAAAATGGTAGTATCCCAGCAAGATAGAAACAGACACTTGTTGATGGTTGTGTAGAAGAGCTTAAGGGGGTTCTATAGGCCAGCCCATTATCTTTGTACTGAAAATTATTTGACTGGATATTTAAATTTTATATCTGATCGTAGCGTAGAATTTGTTTAATTATATAAAGAAATAAAATTTGAAAAATTTAATTATTACTGGATTATTCGCATAAAATTGGAACCAAGCTTATTGTGTATAATGTGTTCCTCACTAGCGCAACAGTCGTATCTTTTGAACTACAGAAAGTAAGCTATGAGGTCTGATTTCTTATGACGTTTTTGAACTCAACGTTGGTTATTTTGGTATAGCATAGCTTCACAATCGTCTAAAAAATCTACCAAAAGTTTCCGGAGTAAAAATAATTACAGAGTGTCGAAAAAAAAAATCTTTCTGCCTAAGCGTCGAACGGTTAAATATTTGGTCATAGTTATATCTACCGTTTTCAAAACCATTCAAACTTACGAATCGTTTGGTCTTATAAAAGAAGAAACTATGTGTGACGAATTGGATGTCAAAATAAATTTTCAAATGTACTCCTGGGGAGTTAAAAATGAAATGTAAAATACAGGGAAAAACAGTTTTGTTAACATTATTTACGACAAACTATAGTGCACGGAAAAATAGTTTGCCATGATCGCATGAAAAAGAATACAACTTTTCCGTGGCCAAAATACGGCTAAAAACAGTCCTTTCGCCAGCTTTGATCCTTTTTAGTGCGAAAATTAAAAAAAGGCCAAAACATTTTTTCCGCCTGTTGAATTTCGGCAGATAATGTCAATTTTGAACATTCCTAAAATAGGACGAAAAAAAATACAGCTTTTCAGAATTTTTTTGCTCCTGGTTAACCTCATTGTACGGTTGGTTCAAATGCTATCTCCAAAATATGATTCAAACGTCATCCGAGATTACGAACTACTTTCAGATGTTATTTATTCACTTTCCTATGTCTATGCCGAGAGAAAAAGCAATTCAAAAAGCCATTTTTCGCCTATAGAACCCCTTAAGGGTGCATAAACCCGCATCCTTTGAGTCACATATAACTTACGAAAATCAGTAAAGTCAGTATATTTTTCATGCTTATTTTATAGTTAGCTGAACCGATTATAAAATTTGTTTAGCTTTCATAAAAGTTATTTAGTATCTATTTTAGGATAAGATTTCGAGTATCTGGTTTCACTCTTCTGAAATCGTAAAAATTAAAAAAAAATCAATCATTATGAAATTTTCGCATTTTTGTCCAAAATATCTTCTTTGTTTTATTACTAAAATCTGTGGGAAAAACGCAAAAAATAGCCCTTAAGTATTTTTTCGGTGTATTCCTACATATTTAAATCGCCGTAGTAACTATCGGTAGGTCCGCGATATCATTTGAACTGTTGATGAATTTAAGACTTGACTGTGCCTCGATAAGTGAATTCGGCACTGATCTTTAGAAATTTTATTGGTTGTGAAATTCGTCAAAAATAATGGATGTAATAGCGCTATTTTGTTGATTATCAAGACAGTTTTTAATATCAAACGCAATTTAGTCAATTTTTATCTCACAAAAAGCTGTTTTCTCTAGCTTTGCCACTTTTACTTTACCATTTCATGGGAAAACAAACTTTGATATTTAAGAAATTGAGACTTTGCAGAGTAATTTGGAGAACTAATTTAGCTGGAGTACACCCGCAACTGTCTGAAGTTATTGATATCGTCTTTTAAAAAAAATATTCTATAGTCGAGTTAAGTGGAATTGCTGCACAGCCGAAGTGTTTTTTTGTATTTATACCTATAGTTTTATGTTTAGAAAACAAAATGTGAACGTTTTGTTAAAGAAAATNAAAAAATAGCTCCTGGAAGTTAAAATTCAAACATTTCACCAGACTTCCACGAAATATCAAAAATTTCCGATGTAAGCCCTAGGATCCTTGTTTCGTTGAAAAAAGGTGAGGGACGCTTCTTTAACCGCGGTTAACTAAATGGTTGGTCGAAGTGGTACGTAACTGTCAAATGGAATCTCGAGATTAAGGATAGATCTTTCATTTGTACTCCTCAGAAATGTCTCATCTTAATCGGTCCAGCCGTACGAAGCCTCCCAAATCCCAAAAATCACTAACACCAAATTTTTCGAAATTTTCGCATTTTTTCGATTTTTTTCTAAGTATTTTTTAAAAGATGAAGTTAAAAAATAACTTTTGCTCGAATTTGACCACTAAAACTTCAGAATATCGACTTGACGTTAGCCAACTTTCTTATCAGGGTTTTCCTGGCTTTCTTTTGAGCCTACTTTCGAAAAATCGAAGCACTTTTTTTTCGAATTTTTTTTCGAAAAATCATATTTTCAAGTCTGCATCGAAATTTGGGAAAAACATCACTGCAAAATGCAACAAGGTGTACTTTAAAAAAATTTAGCCCCATTTTTAAACTAATCCTCGGAGGAGATAGATTTGTAAGCCAAAAATCATGAAAAACGGCCAAAAATCGTCAGTTTATTGGACCGCTAGGATAATTGAGGGATCGAAATGAAAAAACGCTAACTGCAAATCTTAGTTTGCTTATTCCACGTGAAATGTCAATTTTTGAAAGAACTTCAATATATGCTCTGGGAGGAGATAGATTTTGAAATTTTGCGAAGTTACTTCCTGTTACGACTATGTGACGAATGGTCATCAAAATCTGAGTTTGACCTTCGATTTCACAAGATTAAGGCTAGGTCTACAAATTGGCATTTTTGGAATTATTGCTCAAGCTTCAGATTTTCCTAAACTAGCTCTGCAAAATTGTAAATCAGACATGAACACCCCCTTAAGGAAGTGGGTGTCGTTGATTTGGGGTTTTTCTATGCCGATTGTCAACAAACAGACAGAGGTAATTATTCAAAAACTTTTTTAGCTTAAAGAACAACTCTTCAAGATCATGTTTGAAAGTAAAGTAATCATATACTATGCCACCTACGCAAACACAGAGACTTCAAAATAGACCTTTAAAATTAGACTTAAAAACTGATTTGTTCGGCTGTTTACTTGGTTATCACCCCGGGTCATTTTGGAGCA
>SCLH01001165.1:0-13347 GCA_004367855.1 Oikopleura vanhoeffeni | reverse complement strand
TACAATGAAAGGTTTTATTTGGTGATTCAAAAAATTTTTGCAAAAAATAAGTACTGTAATACAGTAAAAATGTTCAAAAAAAAACGCACAAACGTCATTTTGTCTTCAAGTTAATCGATAACTTTATAACTGATCTTGTCATCAATGTTTAAGCGTCGTAAAATGCGATTTAATGGTGAATGGTCACTACTTGCCGGAAATCGAGTCTACGAGTTAAGGTACAACAATAATTTATGACTTAAATTAACCGGACAGAACGTGAGCAGATAATTGAGTTGAGTTTTTTTGAAAGTTATTGGATTTGGTCTCATTATCACCAAATTTTTGTCTAAGTTTCTGACTCGTTTTTCTGTAAATCGTGTTTCAAATTACCAAAAATCAAGAAATTTCAACTTTTTTCATACGAAATATTTTTGAACTCATCAATTAGTGCTTTCCTAGCCATGTTTCAAAATAAAACGAGTACCAAAATGCTTGTAATTCTCCATATTTTCATAAAAAAGGCATAAAAAAAAATTGGGAACATTTGTTTCTAGAGCCTCATTTTGCGACGACCACCTCCTTTAGGGGATTGTGGGTGTAGTGGTTAATTTCAACCACGGTCTCAAATTCGGTATTATTTTTCTTGCATCCGACCATCCAGCACATGAGAAATCGATTGCAAGCAAAAAAGTTTATTACTATCGAATAACTAGTGCTAGAATATCGGATTTGCTTGCAAAAATAATTTATTTATTTTAAATTTTAGACATATGATAATCTCAAATTACAAAAAATAATACTCACAACAAAAAGTTACGGTAATTGAAAGTATTTCAATATTATACTTAGTTGTTAAGATTTTTGTCCTTTTTTCGATTTCAATTTTTAGCCTAATCCATGTGATAATGGTGCGCAGTAGATCTGCATAAAATAGTGATTGCAAGAATTCAGACGGAAATTATTCTGATTCAGAGCCTATAAGAATTTCACTTAGAGAATCGAGAATATTATCTGAAAAAGAGAAAACAAAATCGCATTTACCGTTCATTATTTTGACCCTATGTCAACTAGTGCAAAATACTGTTTTTTCGTGATTCTGAAGTCAAATTTAAGAATTTTTCCAAAAACTCTGCGCAACGCTCTGCTCACGTTCTGTCCGGTTAATTTAAATCATGTATCATTGTTAAACCTTGAAAACTCAGGGAGAAGATACATTTAAGAAAAATAATTTGATCACTTTTGTAAGCACGTTTCTGATTGGACGAGCCATTCGTCACTTTCGATTTTTTTTAGGATGCAGAATTTTTGTTTAAATATATCAAAGAGAGGTAAAAGTTGGTACAACGATTTGTACTTTTGTGACAATTCGCTATTGAAAACCCCTTAAAATTAGACGACCACCCCCTTAAGAAAAAAAATTGTTACGTGAATACTTTTCATGACTATTATATGATATGTCTAACAATATAATAACATCTGAACAATCAAGCAAATTTTTTAATTATCGTTTTTTATTTGTTGGTCTCGAAAGCTTCGATAAACAACTCTTTTTTGTTAATTTTTGTCGTTTTATTGTGAGATTCCACCATAATTTAAATGAATTTTCTGAGATGTATTAAAAAAGGAACTTTCCGAATTTTCATAAACGCGATTTTTTATCAATTTCGAATTTTTATACCCAAATTTTTTATTAATTGTAAATTGCTAAGATTTTATATAATTTATTAAATATAGTAATAATTATAATAATGATAAAATACATATAATGTACATATAATAATTTTGAACTTTATTCAGTTATTTTTGAATTTATTATTTTTAAAGTTCCTTTGAGGTGCTCTTCACAAAAAGTTAACATTTTCCTCCAGATTATGAAAGTATTGTCTCGTTTAATGTTATCATTCCAATTTTGGTCTAAAGTGTTCAACCCTTGGAGGCTCCGAGCCGATAAATCGGCTCAAAAATTTTTGAAACTTGAAAAATTGATAGATAAAAATTTTTTTTGCCGATTTCTATCAAATTTATTCAAAACGCAGATTTCTAAAAACTGACTGACAATACAAAAAAATTTGAGAAAGTCAGTTTTAAGGAAAGTCTTCTGGTTATTTATAAAGACAAACAAAGTTTCTGTGCTATACGAAAATCTCAATCTTATTTTTGAGTGAATTACCGAAATTCCCAATTTTGACAAATAAATCGATCCTATTAAAAATTTTCTGGAATTGCAGTGAAGTACCGCTAATTAAGTAAATACGATTATTAAACGAATAATTTGAGAGATTCAGGTTTCAAACTGTTTTCTTAACGGATTACCATCAAGAAATATGATGAAATATGATCAAAACCTGATATTATTAAATTTTTAAAGCAAATAATTAAGTTTTCTAACACCTTATTTCTAGATTTTTTGTCTATAAATTGACGATATTTGAAATTAACTTTTAAACAAGAGAATATTTTTTCAATCTAATAATAAATTATTGAACCTTGGATAATTTTTGAGAATATTGTGAACAAACAAATGTCGTGTAATTTCAAGTTTAATCCGTACACTTTGGAATCTAAAGGATGGTTTTCGACGAGCATTTTCAACAAATAAATGTTAATGTTTAATAATTCTATTTTTTATGTGGTTATCAAAGTATAAGTGTTCAAAGTCGAGCCTAAAAATCGGCTTTGGAGCCCCTATCGAAGTTTTCAGTATAAATATATCTCTGCGGAACTTCATTTCTTCTACTTTAATTACTTCCGTCGCGACAAGCTCACTACAAAACATATCATGTCTTTTTATTGTATAAAAAAGGATTCTTGGAAATTTTAGGAATTAAGGAAGGAAAATGTTTCATTTCAAAAAGATTTTTTAAAAGATAAAACATGCTAAAACAGAGTTGTTACATTTTACCACCCCCTCGAATGGCATGTGAGAAATATTGCTCGAATAAGTCGCGATTTTAACATAAGATAAAACCCAATTTTTTTTAAACCATGTAACTATCTTTTTTAAGTTATTCTCAGGAAATTTAGAAAATAATTTTCTCTATGAGATAGGATCCCAAAATTTTAATTAGAAATATAACCATCCGAATTGCGATGAGTTAATTTACTTTTTTAAGTTTGATATCGATTATTTCAAAGTAAGTATTATTACGCTGCATTCATTCTCACGATAAAAAATTGAAATAGAAAACAAATTATAAGAAAATGAAAGAAGAAACAATATTTTAAGTGAAACGGTTATTTTTGGTTAGTTATTTTCAAATTTGTAGGTAAAAATATTCAGCAATAACTCGAATTTAGTTTAAGGGTATCCCGGTTCTAACATTTTCTGCAGTTGTTTTGTCATAAAAATGCACCAAATCAATTGTTTATGTTAAGAACACATAAAACAACCCAAATGACAACAAAAAAATTTCCGAAAATTTTGCGTTTTTTCGATTTTTTTCTAAGTAACTTTCTAAAAATTATGTTCAAAAATAATGTTTGTGTCAATTTGACTAGTAAAACTCCAAAATATCGGGTTGACGTAAACCAACTTTCTCGTCAGTGTTTCCTCAGCTTTCTTTTGAGCCTACCTTTGAAAAAATCGAAGCACCTTTTTTTTCGAAATTTTTTCACGTGACCTTGAAAAATTCATATTTTGAGTTTGGGGTCGAAATTGCAAAAAAAAACGCCACTGTAAAAGTTTTTAATTTGAACTAGCTTTTGCAAACTTTTGAGCTTATTTGCAAATTTAACCTGGGAGGAGATAGATTTTTCGAGGCGTTATGTCCAAAAAACGGTGGATTTTTGCATGTTCTAGAAAAAATATAGCACTTATGGACAAAAATGCCGCTG
Organism: Oikopleura vanhoeffeni; assembly: GCA_004367855.1. NCBI lineage: Eukaryota > Metazoa > Chordata > Appendicularia > Copelata > Oikopleuridae > Oikopleura > Oikopleura vanhoeffeni. The sequence goes on along the minus strand of SCLH01001165.1, from coordinate 9,531 downwards.
TTAAGTTTTGAATAGTAATTATATATGTTATCTTAAAATTTAGGTTTATTTCAAAAAAAAAACCTGAGAGGAGATAGATTTTCCGTTTTGGCTTAGGTCTCCCTGTCTCGCTTATGTGTCTGGGAGTGTATGCATGCGAAAAAGTTTTGACACATGTTTTACGCAATATGAACGTTAGTTCTACAAACTAGCTAATATGAATAATATCCTTGAAGCCGTGTTTGGCTAATATTTAATCGAGAATATGTCAAATTAGGGACCTGGATACCCTTAATTTTCACTATAGCTTTTTAGTCTGCTTTTAAAAGATTATTTTGAAGTCTCTGTATGAGCTAGGGTAAGATTGTATCAGATTATTGTAATTGAGAAACTGATTGCGAAGAGTAATTCTTCAAGTTAAAATAGTTTTTTAAATATTACCATCGCCGGTTTGTTGAGAACCGGTGTCCGAAAAGGTCAAAATCAGCGACACCCTCTCCGTTAAAGTTAAGGTGGTGGTCAACTCTATGAGAGCTCGATATATGAGAATTACTAAAAATGTATTTGTGGCAGTTCTTACTCCTGTAACCACGAAAAAAAGTTCCGCTAAGGCACCACAGCCGATATATCGGCTCAACTGTGGACGTTGTTTACAGAAAGCCCAAGGCAGTTGGAATTTCAATTCTCTTTGCATAAGGAAGTTGAAAAGTTATATTTTTGCATCCGAAATTTCAAATTCTGGAATTTTAATTTTTAGAAAATAAAGTTTGAAAATCAAGATACAGCATATCACGTGATACTAGCACATAGTTGTCTCCACAAATTATATTTCTTCGGTCTCAGTTTGGTCTGATTAGATTTTTGTATTATTAATCAAAAGTTATTTATGAATAAATCCAAAATTTTGTTGAAAAAATCACGATTATTTATAAAAAATAGTTATTTTTTGCAATAAAAGCATATTATCACACTTTAATTATTATTTTCAGGTATTAATAGTAATCAAGTAACTCTGTGGTCAATTTTTGTTCGCTTGAATTAATTTTTGTGATAAATAAATTTTCTCATCGAAAATTTCAAATAGAGATTCTGAAATTGCTAAAAAATAAAATCATAAAAAGTAGGAAATATTTACATGGTTTATTAACAGTAATTCTAATATCACTAAAACAGATGCGAAAGTTGATTGTTGAGAAACTTCCGTGAGGTTTCAATGAAGATCTTTAAAAAATATTCCTTGAGTTCTCACGGAAATTCCTCCACAATCGATTTGAAGGTGTTATTTGAATGTATTTAAACTTGCAGGATGTGGGAGGGGTAGAATCTATCTAAAAAATTGAAAAAAATAAAAAATTTTAAAATATTTGAAGAAATTTTAAAATGAAAAAATTGGTTTTTATAAAAACGAAATATTTTTTTTCATTTTTAAAAGAATTTTGATTTATTCTTGGGTTTTTTCGAAAAGTTTTAATTTTAAAATTTTTCTTAAAATATCTAAAGAAATATTTCAATAACTTATCAGGAAAGCTTCAAAAATTAGAAGCTTAAAATGAACTGATAAATTATTGAAACGTTTCCTTATATATCAAATCTTTTCCTATCGTGATTTTATAGTGCTAGTGCCATCTGGTTTATTGATTTTATAAATAAGATTTCTAAACCAGAATTGCTTACTTTGCTAAAAAATAAAATCATAAAAAGTAGGAAATATTTACAAGGTTTATTTACAGTAATTCTTATATCACTAAAACAGATGCGAAAGTTGACTGTTGAAAAACTTCCGTGAGGTTTCAATGAAGATCTTTAAAAAATCTTCCTTGAGTTCTCACGAAAATTTCTCCCAATCGCTAAAACGTGTTATTTCTTTGCATTTGTTTCAACGCATCTGGTTTTCGCGAAGAGGATAAAAAGTTTTAACTTATTTTATCAAAGGTATATAAAAACTTTTTTTGTTAGTTTATAACTATTTTTTGTTTTTTTCTTAGAAAAATTTTTGAAAAGAATTATGGAAAAAAATAGTGAATATATACAAATATACAATGGTGGGAATGGAGAAGAAAAGTATGGAAAATTTTAAGCTGAAATTTCTACGACAAAAATCACTTATTTTCTAATTGCGATGATAACGCTTTAATTTTCAGATCAATTGATTTTACGTCTGAATCTCAATCTTCTAAGATGAATTTAGATTCGTCGGGTCTTATATTTATTTCGGAAGCTTTATTTACATTGTGGAAGTCATAGACCATACAATGTAAATAAAATTCATTTATAATTTCAAAAGGGAGTCCTAATAATCGGCTTTTATTTGTTATACAGCCTACTGACACATAATGGTTAAACATTGAATCAGAATGCCAGGCTGGACATTTTTTAATTAAATTAGTATGTATGTCCATACATGATAACAGAGTAATAGCCGATCGTTTACTAGTGTAGGGTGTGCCCTTAAAAATTAAGTCGTTATCATTATAAATTTGTTTTATTATTTTAGAAATTTTATATTTTGAAATTTTTCAAAATTTATTTTTGTTATGATTGGATAAACTATAGGGTTCCATGTTTGAGTTTTATTTTCAATAACTCTTTTTGTTTTATCATATAAAACACTTAAGGCAATACCTGTTACAGTCCTTACAAAATTATTATTTTTTCTAGTAGCTATCACAAAAGACGAAAATCTACTCAAAACTTTATCCGTTTTGTGAACTTTTATACTGTAACAAATTATTGCCTCAATCATGGTGCCGTTTTGATTTTGATTTCTTTGGTTTCTTTTTAAATTCAATAAATAATCAGAGATTATTTGATACAACTCATTAGCTCTTGTAAAACTAATGAGTTGTATCCATGAAAGACAAGCTTCTTCTTCTTCTTTAATAGTAGAAGAAATTATTTTGGCAAATGTAAACATATTTGGGTCTGATTTTTTAATTTTAATTTTAGAAATTATTTGATGAAGTGTTATAAAAAATGTATATCGTGTATCATTTTTAATTCTAACTTAATTAAACTATCTGGTGAGTTAATTTGACCTCTTAAAAATTATCGATTTGTGTTGCAAAAATTTCATGCATTTCTTTGTTTCCGATATTTTCTGACTTTAAATTCTTAGATTTCAAAAATTTAATAAAATCTTTAAAGGCAACTTTCACTGTTTGTCTTTCCAAAATTTTATTGTTATTGTCCTTATGATTTTTAATCCACAATAAAATTTCTAATTGGATATTTTTCCAGTTAGGAATTTTATTGTTAGATATTAAAGAAATAAATTTTGCTAGTTTATTACATTTAGGTGGAATTTTTTCATTTTACAAATCTAATAATAAGTCATATTTTTTAAGTGTATCTATTTTCGCGGTTGTGACTCACAACTTGTGAGGGACACGGTAAAAATAGGTTTGGAGAAGAGCTGGGGCTTTCGGACTGATTCTCCAATTTTATTGAATTTTCCATTGAACTTGTTTTTGGGAGATCTGTCCGAATACTTAGATTTGTTAGCTTCGGATTCAAATTCGGACTCGGAACACTTTTTACCCTCTTCTTTCTCTGTTCTTTTGGAACTGTTTTTTTCGGTAAATTTAAAAGAGAGGGTGTTAGATCTTCCGGATCCGAATTTTGATCCAATAAAGCTTGCTCTGGAATAATCGGTATTTTCTGCGAAAATTTGAATTTTGTTGGGTCTTGATCGATCGGTCTTAGATTTCTTCATTTTTCTTGTTGCTTAAAACTTATTAGGTTTATTACTTAAAGTTCGATAAAGAAAATTTTTATGAAATAAATTTTGAGATCATTTAAAATTGAGACTAACCTCCTTGTTTTTTTGTCTTAATTGGGCAATTGCCCCATGAACTTCTGAAGTCCAATGTTCCAGTTTTTCAAAATAATTTTTTTTGATAATTTTTCTAATGCAAAATGTTTTTCAGAAATCTTTTGAATTTCTGATTCTGTATTTTGAACATAAGAATTGATCAATAATTTTTTTGAATTTAAGGAGATCGCTTAAGTATTTCGATCGATTGAAGAAATTAAATTTTCCCAACCTAATTGAAAATCTGCCAATTGATCTTGGACAATTTTCGTTATCTTTTCTTCCCTTCTTTTGGGTTAACCTTAAAAAAATGTATCATAAATATTAATTTTAACCTGTGAAAAATTTGATTTCCGAATAACACTCTGGGGTTTTGAGCTTGGCTTGATTTTTCTGGTTTTTGGTTGAGGTTTTTCCTCATCAGAAATTAAATATTTTCCTAAATTGTCATTATCTAGAATTTTTAAAATAATTGAAATCAAAATATACATTTATTTACAATTTTTTAAAAGTTTTAACAATAATTTACATGAAAAAGATATATAAAAATAATTAGAAATATTTAAAGATACAAAAAATATGTTTTTTTTTTTATTTTTTCCAAATCTTGAACTTTTGACTAAATTGTTGAACTTTTAATTTTCAGATTTTTGATTAGCGTTAGAAATGTAGTGAAAATCTTTATCTTACAGTTATCTAAGGGTATTATATCCCTATTTTTAATTAAAAATTTATGTTGTGAGGGTGAAATGTTAAAATTTGGTCCAAAACCTAATTTTTCTAAATGACTATGCTCGTAAGAATAATGGTTCTTACTACAAAATATACAAGTTAAAATTTTATTATCTTTGTGGATTCTTTTTCCTTCTTGATTAATGGCTATTTACACATAAGCGAAGTTGAAGCTAACAACTATTTTATTAAAAAAATATTAGATATTTTTTATTGAAAATTTTAAACATGAAAAATGTTTACCTATTATAAGGTTTTTATCAATTTTCTTGGTTTTCTTGGAATTTTTTACTATCGAAAATTGCGTTTTGACAAAATTTCCTATTTTCTGGGCCCATATTTGAAAAATCAATTCCGTGTTTATCATCTTGGTGTAATTAATTTTCAACTATTTTTTTAACCTTATAAGAATCGCACTTATGCATTGGTAGGTCAAGAATTAATTTCATCATTCCTGATTTATTACTTCTCCAGGAAAGTATTCTTTATTTATTTTCGCTTTTAATTCTGGAGACGGTTTTGAATATTTAAACAGAAGTTTTAAATAGTCAAAAACAGTAGATCATAAATCTAACATTTCTTCACTATCTATGTTTAAAATCAATTCTTGACGATATTGCGAAGCTTCATTGTGAAAACGAATTTTCAACTTATTTTCCAAATTTTTGAAATCGGAAATTGGAGAAAATTTTACTGTCGATTCCTTTAAAAGGTTCCAAAACTCTTCCATTAACAATTCTATTCTCAAATCGTTTTTTAAATCCGAATTTACAAATTAAAAATTTTTGAAAAAAAGATAATGAAGAAATATTGAAAAAATTTATATTTACAATTTGAAAATTGTCCTTAGCAATTTCGACCGAACTTTTTAATTTAGAGCATTTATATTCTTTGATGATGTAAATCAAAGATTTACAGTTGATTGACTTTTTTTCTAAGGAAATTTTTAATTGGTTCAATGTTTTGTCAATTAATTTTTTTATTTTAAAATTTGAGAATTTCCTTAGATAAAAGAGCTTTTTGATCAATCATAAATTGATTAGTTTTAAAGATATCCTCTAAATTATCAAAGGGACGATTTTGGATTTCTAAGAGATCCAAATTTAAATCAGCTATATTTTTGGTAATTTTGTCGTTTTTTATTTCGACATTTTTGTTTTGTTTTTTGAAATTTTCATAAGCTATTTCATAAGCTTGGTCTGCCAAATTAAATACAAGATCGCAAGTTTCCCTTGAAAATTTTTGGTAAGACGTGAGATATCGTCTTTTTCGATGGTAGAGTCTTCCATTTCTAAAAAAATTGTATAAAAACCCCGTCAATTTGAGAGAAAAAATATTTTGCAGATTTGAAGTTTTTAGTAAATATACAAATTAGAGGGAATATGTTTTTGGAATGTTTTTGAAGCGAAAAAATTTACATTTTTAGGAATTTTGATATAATATTTGAACTCAGATTTAAAAAATCATGAATTAATTTTTTAGTTCTTTGAATTTTTAGCACACTTTTCAAAAAATTTTGCACCATTTTATACAGAAAACACATATAACTAAAAAAATAAACGTTTGGACGAAGAAAAAATGTTTCTAAATTTACAATTAAACATAAAAATCAATTTGAACGCGAAAATAATTTTTTTAGAAAAGTGTGTTTTGAATAAATAAATTCTTTAGGTGATTCTGCAAAATTTGTATTGGCAGTTGTGAACCACCCTTCCAAATTTATTGTGGAAGTTAGTAAAGACGATTTGCCCGATGAAAATTGCAAGTGCGGAGGAGTATATTTGGGGAAAACATTTTATAAGAAAAAACATTTATTAACAAAACATTTTCCAACAAAATAACAAATAAACACATTTTTTATACAAAAAACATTTTTTAAAAAAAAACAATTTTAACAAAAATAAAAAAATCATTTTTAAAAAACAAAAAGATTTTAACAAAAGAAAACATTTTTAACAAAAGAAAACATTTTTTAACAAAAAAAATTCAGGGAATGGGGAAAACGATTTTTTAAAAAATTTGTAAACTCGTGCCCAGTATACCACGGTAATAAACCGTGCAAAACTTCCTTGGTCAGGAAAAAATAGGGTTGGCGGTGAGAAGATTTAGGGTTTCCGTAGGACCCTTGTCTTCTTGCACCGAACCCTTAGTTTTTTGTTGACAAAAAGTTTGCCATGCCCCGAGTGTACACCTATAAGATGTATGTGTACAGATGAATATCATTCCTATTCGTTAAGTATTAGAACTAGGGTAACCTCGTGTCGCAGTGTACACGGTATAGGAACGACGCAAGCTGTTTCTTGGGAAGGCAGGTCAGGGTTAAAAAATAGGGTCGTGTTCCGCAGGAGCAAAACGACATCCAGTTTTTAACAATAACCATGACTTTCCGAGAAAAGTTTTTGCCATGCCACGAGTGTACACTATAAAGTTATTTTTTATGAACCAGCAAAAAAAAATTTTTTTGTGAGCCTTCACATGGCCCGCGTGTTTGCTCTCTAGCGGCTTTCGTGGACCACTGAGAGCTCAACCATTTCAATACAACACTTCAGAGTTACTGCAAAAAAGCTTCAGGTCTTACTTTAAACGCCGTATAAACAGAGACCTTCTTTCACTTAGAATCCTTAGACCGGATCTGAACGAACAAAACAACTAACCGCTTTTTTACACTATTCTAAGTGGTCTCTTTTTGAAAAATTCGAACTCGCCCACAATTCTCGCTTATTCACTCTCAGTGACTCATGACCTCACTTTTCGTTAAATTCTGTTCTGAAACAACTTCTTAACCATTTGCTTCACTTCTTCGTCGATGCTTAGAAAACAGCGAAAATATTGAATTTTATTATTGATTGAATCTATTAGGTCATTTTTTGTAAAAAATAAATTGGTTTGTATAGGTCACAAGCAGAAGGCGAAAAATTTAAATGTAGAATTCTGAGCATTTTCGCTCCTGCTTTGATAATTATTTTGGCCTAACTTTTTTTTAATTTCTTTATTGTTCACATGTTTAAGGCGTTTTCCTCATCATTAATTATTAAACTGTAACAAAAAAACGCAAAAACGTCTTAAAAAGTTTCAAAATTTGTATATATCGGGAAAATATGTTTTTTTTGTTAAAAAATGATTTTTTGTAAGAAATGATTTTTTTGTTTTAAAAAAATGATTTGTTTTTGTTTAAAAACGTTGTTTTCGATTAAAACCTGTTTTGGTAAGTGGTTAAAAAAAGGTTTTTTGTTATAAATTTTTTTGTTAATAAAGTTTTTTAAAAAATGCATTTTTTTGTTATAAAACTTTTGTTAAAAATTGCTTGAAAAAAATGTTTTGTAAAAATGTTTGTAAATAGAGAATTTTTTTAAATAAACTTTTTGTTTAAAAAATAAAAAAAAACTTTTGCTTTTCAAAACCTCACTGCCGTATTTATTTCTATCCAAGTAATTGAGATTAAGGAATTAATTGGAGAAAAACCTTATTTTTGCTTGGTTGATTTTTATGTTGTTTCTTTTTATTGGATTACGGAAAAACGTTCTAATGCATCTCGGAGTGAGAAGATGTAAACTAGCGGCAAAGGACCTTCGTGAGCGATATCTACGTACGTCTTATCAATTGAAATCTAAACAATAAATTACATGTTTCGTACTCTTTATTCGTACTCAATGGCATGTTCATATTAATGACGTGGCGCTATTATTTGGCCAGTTGCATATTATAGTCATCCATAACGTAAACCATTAATGGAAGAACCCCGATAGAGGCAACCCGTACCATTTATGGACCCCTAAACGCACTTAATGGAAGACCCGCTACATTCATTGGAAGACCTTTTTGAAAAACAAGGAATTAGCACCGATTTATGGAAACCATTTTGAAAAAATAAGCGAAATGTTTAAGAAAGTATATTCTTTCAAACAATAATGCAAGTATTTATTTTAATTAGATGTGACAAATAGTGATATAAGGGATGTGGAATTTATTTTCAGAAAGTTGTTATCAAAAATATTCAGACAGAGGAAATTATGATCAGACTAGTTGTTTGGTTTTTGTGCAGTGGTTCAAATTCTTTGAAGCGAAGTTTGAAATTCAACATCTGGAATCTGACTCAACGGTCTGGTAGCAAATGAAGGTTAATTTCCGTGTGGATTGACAAACAGTGTACTTCACGATCCTATCTCAGATTCCGGTAATGTTAATCTTCACCAGAAGGTTACCACCAGATAGTTTCTGAAGACTTCGATAATCTCAGCTTCGTGCAATTTTGTGATCCGTATGCGAAATCGGTCCAGTACATCGTAGACTGTCGATAGCCAGCATGTTCTCCTGTTGAAACAGTTGAAACGCTTCTTGCCAGCACACAACAACCTACCGATGTGAACACGAAAATAAGCTGGCAATTTCTATATGACAACTTCGGATGTGTTTCTTTGGTAATGACTTAATGCATATTTTGCTTCCATATCAAAACTGTTTTTGAAATTCTCTAAGTTCGGAATTCGCTCATCTTCTGTCACGCGTTCCAAAGTTGACTCATTTGCTTATGTTAGCCGGTTCGGTAGAATAATAGGCTCGTATTTAAAGTTCGAACTTGAATTAGTATTATAATGTAAAATAGGAGTCTTCAGGAATATGGGCATATAACATAATCGAGAAGATGTTTTCAAATTTGAAAAATGAGAGGTGGGCGATTTTAGAAAATCTTGAAAGTTGCTCAAAGATGACAATGTAATTGGAGAACGGCCCGAAGGCACTTATGGGAAACGCCCTAAAGCGTTTAATGGGAGAATCGGCCCTTACCGGATGTGAGGAAACCAGGTGTTGTTTCGGGCGGGGAAAGTGGTTCCATAAAGTGTGAAGGTGGTGGTGGTATTGGTCAGGGTTAGCGAAGTAAGGAAGATCTAAAAAGGTAGTTTAAAGCACTCAGAAAGGTAGGTTTGTAGTGTAAATCAGAAATATTTTAAACATGAAAAGAATGACGAGATTTAGCCTTTGACTGTTTAAAGATGGTGCGCATAAGTAAG
>SCLH01001164.1:97413-113505 GCA_004367855.1 Oikopleura vanhoeffeni | reverse complement strand
GGTGGCTCGGCCACTACTCCCTAGTTTTTCAAGCCGGTGAGTGAAAATGGATTCATTTAGACACAACGAAGATGAATGATGGATGCATAAAAATGTTCAAAATATATTTTAATTTGATGTCTTATTTATTTGTGAAATAAAATGTTTCAAAAAGTATTTCACCTGGAGTCAAATTATTTGTATAATAAATGTTGTCAAATTATTTCACTTGAATCTTATTTATTTGTATAATAAAATGTTTTAAATTATTTCATTCTTTATTTTTAATTTAAAAATAACGATTATCTCCGAAAAGATAATTCTAAAAGTAAGTTTAAACAATATCTTTAAAAATCTCGCCTACTACTGTACTTGCTTAATATCGAACTTTGATTGGTCGCGGGTCCCCGCGGGGTTATACTACACTCACAATAATTACCACACATAATCAGACTCGCGTTCTCAACTGTGCTCTTGTCTGCCTCACCGCGCCTTCTATCGAAATGCCTGGCAAATGGAAAGCTCCGGAAAGATGCACTTAAAGCAAATTTTTGCGGGGCATATTTTTGTTGCTTTTATGCCCCGGAAAAACTAAGAAAAACGCGTTTTTGTTGATTTTTCCGGGCAAACTTTTTAGTCGTGAAATTTTTATTATTCGTCGGAATTGTGTCTAGACTTAAATAAATTGTTTTTCGATTCAATTTTTGTTTAACAGATAACATTTTCTCAAAATGAATACGAATTCTTGAGAATAACTAACCCAATCAATAGTACGCCCAATACGTGCAGTTTTGCATTATTTTTTTATTGAAAAAACTTCCCCACAGTGTACACTGGACGCGAGTTTACCTGACGCTTAATCTAATACTTTCAACATAGGAATAAATTTGAAAATTATTTTTTTTATTGAAAAAACTTCCCGCCCGTGTACACTGGACACGAGTTTACCTAATCCTAGATCTAATACTTTCAAAATGGGAATAAATTTAAAACTGCAGTTTTCCAACGAAAAGTAAAAAACTGATTGCCCCAAAAAATTGTCCAAAAACCCACTGAAATATTATTACTGAAATTTCTGGGGCAAAAAAAAAAATTATATTCGACCGGAAAGTTTCAAAAAACAGCTTTTTTTTGTAAATTTACGGGGCAAATAATTTTAACTGTTTTTCAAATTGTTTTGCCGGGGAAATGCAATGCCCCGCAAACAATGCCCCGCAAATGTCCTGCCACCGTGAAAATGTCGGGCTAGTTTTTGTAAAATTTTTCTTCACATGCAAGATAATTGCATGAAAACAAAATTGATTTTGGAACCATCGGGCAAACACAAGTTACAGGCCCGGGGAAACATTTGCTAGGATGCTTACTCGCGATTTTTGCATCAATTTTTTTGGAGCGTTGCGAACATATTTCGAAATTTCACTACAGTATGTACTTTTTTCGCTTGCGACATCTCAATGCCGACACCTGACCCCCTGCGATTTTGAATACTAGATTTAAATCTCAGTTTGTTATGAGTAGGGAGGGGCAGGTGTCGACATTAAGATGTTGCAAGAGAAAAAAGTACATACTGTAATTTCTCAAAATAAATACATGTACTTTTTTAAAAGTATTTTTTTCAAATGCCATATATTACTTCATTCTAGAAGAGCCTTGAATTTAAATTTTTTTGGAAAAATAAAAAATTGTTTGAAAATAAATAATACAATTTAAATAGATTGTAAATACTTTTCATATTTCGAGCTCGAACAGAGTTGACCACTCCCATGATATTCCATAGTGGTCTGTCTAGAAATTACCGATAGATTTATTCAAACAAAAACCTTAGGTAGAAATTTCACTCCCTGCACAAAATAAAAAACAGGAAATTTCAACTTAGAATTCTACTAACATTTTACTTCTTGCGGCAATTAGTGTCAAAAAGAAATATCCCAAATTATTCTAGAATACATATCATTTTCTGGTGGTTTAAACAGTATGAAAATCAGACTAGCTGAAGCCGATTTCCGATAGTTTCCCATGAAATTTTGACTATAAGTCACTTATCGTATAAGTAAATAAAAAACTCATTTCAAAATTATGCAATAACCAGATAATATTTGATCATTTGTACAGTCAATGTCCATTCAAAAAATCAATGTTTCGAATAACTGAGCTTTCATATGATAAGCATCAGAATAAAAAGACATTAATTTTTAACCACACGCCTTTTCAAAATAAAATTTTTGCTAAATAACTTTGGTTTCTCGCGATAAATTTATTTATTTTCCAAAAACAGTTCTTAATTTATTGATATAAATAAAATTTTCAAAAAAATTATGGAGAATCTACAGTAAAGTCTAGATTTATTACTTGCAATAAAGTGTGATCACTACATGCACTTTTTCGGTGTGGATTTTTATAGAAAAGTTCTACAGGTAACCAATATTATTACAAAAATGAAGCACATGATTTCATAATTTTTTGGTTCTTGATTCGCTCACGTCAAAAAAGTAATTTTTGGTTAAAAATGACGTACATTTTGATAAATTTTGAAAATTATATTTAATATCATTATCATCGCAATTTTTGTACGTCAGAATTTTCGAGCAAAAATTTCACTTCACTGTTTATAATCAGCTATTTCTTCACTAATTAGAATACAAATTTATTCAAAATAATTCACATGAAAATAACTCCGCTCGAGTTTTTATTTTCTGTTACGTCTTCATTTTCGATCAACGCAGAACTTTGACGGCAAAAGCACAATAATTGAGGTTTATATCATACTGTGAATCTTGGCCAAGTGGACAAAACGGGATTTTTGACTAGAAATTTAATGACCATAAAGTTGTAGTGGCCAAAACGGGACTTTTAATTATGTTCGCTTGGCCACTAAGTGTAATGTTTCTACTATTTCTACCTATTACTATTTCATGGCTCGCGCGATATATACGGGTGGTTTAACGGCGATTTAAATAGCGAGGCGTAATATGAATATACTAAAAATGTATAAAAATTAAGTAATTTATAGCAAAATTCACATTTTTTATTCAAGCTAAATTAACTTATTTTATTTTTAGTACTTTTAGTGACGCCTACTAAAAATAATTTTCTGAACGTTCGTTGAAGTATCATATGATCTGAATAGTACTGGCAATTTCTTTAACTAGAAAGTGTGTTTTTTTTAGGGAGAAAATTTTAATATATCTATATTTAGTGAAAATAACCTAGAACCAGGTGAAACATTGCTAAACCAACCCTCAAACATTACCGCTCTGTGATTGGTCAGTTCTTAACTCGTAGACTTTAGACATGAATCTGTACCCAGACTCGATTTTAGCCAACTAGTTGCCTCACTTTTAAATCGGCCATATTAGCAAAGTTTCATTATCAACAGGCATTTAATGAAGATAAGAAAACAAAAAGTTGCGGAAAGTTGCTAAAAGTTGCGAAAAAANGCAGAAGCCGTTGAAAAATACTTCTGGGGCAAAGATTTTACCCAAAAAAGTAGATGGGAAATAGTTCAACCAAAGAACAGTCGAATCAAAATATCGAAAATCAACGACGGTAGCCTCAAAAGTGGACTTAGTCTAAGAGAAGTTTGTAAAGCCGAAGAAGCTCACCTTATCAGAACCGCAGCAGGAGAAGCTTCAGGTTTAGCAATCATAATCAATAACTTCAAAAAACGAGACCTCACAAACAACGACGTAATCGTCATAACGTACACTTATATAGACCAAACAGGTCTCAAAAAGATAGACTTCCCATTAACTAAAAACTCTCCGTTAGTAGCTCCCGATACCGGAGAATGGAATCGCAGTGTTTTATTTTACAAACACTGGAAAATTAAAATTTGTGAAAAATTTCCAAATTTTGCGGATAGAGATCCTACTCTTGAGTATGAAATTAATAAGGCTTTAAAAAACGCTAAATTTAACTACAGAAAGTCATACCGTAGGGATAAAAGGATACTTTTGATGGAGATGTTTGAAGATCGGTGTATCTCTATGAACCAAATCTGGAAAGTAGTTGAGAAATACACCGATGCTAAATCCTCTTTTTATAACTCATCTGACTTAACAGCTGAGGATCTTGCTAAAGCTATTTACGAACTACAGCATAAAGATAACGAGTTTTCACTTATTTCAGAAACTATCCTTGACGAAATTTTTGAAAAGACTGAGCGAAAACCAGGGAAAAAGTTCAAAATTGTTACTCCACCCTGGACCGGTAAATTAACTAAAAATTCCATAAAAAAATGTATTACAACAGCTAAATCTAATACAAGGGGTAAGGATTCTATTAACGGTAGGTTTTTAAGTGCGATGCCAAACTGCTACCAGCCTATTTTGGAAAACCTGTTTCGTACCAGTTTTGAAAATGGTAAGTTCTTTGATACTTTTCTGACTAATAAGATTGTTTGTATTGACAAATCTAATGACTCGAAAGATAGGAATAACCCTAAGAAAAAAAGGCCTATCACGGTCCAGGACTCACTTGGTGCAAGTATCGAAAGATGCTGCGCAGCTCAGTTTCAAGATTTCTGTGAAAAAAACGGGGGTTTTGAGGACTGGCAGCATGGTTTTCGACCATGTCGTTCCTGTAGCACTGCGTATGCTACTTTTGTAAGGGGGGTCAACTCTAGTAAGTTCAACTGTACAGTGTCTGTTTTTCTTGATGGATCAAACGCCTTCGGGGCGCCATCACATTACAAAATTATGAAACTTTTAGCCGAAAGGATTAATGATAGGAAAACTTTTGACTGGTTCAAAAGTTTTCTTACTAATAGGAGATTTTTTGTAAAACACCTTGATGGCATTTCTAGAACGTACGTTTTGCCTAATAACGGGGTACCTCAAGGATCCTGTAATGGTCCCAGTTTATATGCCTTTATTAATAATGAGGCAGAAACAGTGCTTAAAAATTTTTAATTCAGACATATTCTCCATGATCAACTATGCTGACGATAGTACCTTACTCATTTCGGGTGACAATTGGGGAGAAGTTGAAGCCCGCGCAAATATTTTTAGCGAGGCAATTGTCACTTGGCTCAAAACATTGGACATCAGTGTGAATAAAGCCAAATCATTCTACATGAGATTTGGTAAGTTTCTGGACCAAAAATTCTTATTGAAAATTGAGGGTTTGAAAATTGAACAAATTAGGGAATTTAGGTTTCTTGGTATTAGGCATAATGACAAACTTGAAATCAATCCCCAACTAGAGCATATTGAAAAGAAATTTTCAGCTAGTACGGTTATGGCAGCTACCCTAAAGGATTTTGGCTGTAAAAAACAAATAAAAAATGTAATTATGAGTTTTTCAATGGGGGCCTTTCAGCATGGACTTAATGTATGTGCCCCTTTAACTGTCAAGGAAGCTGGTAGACTTCAATCTAAAATTAATAGAGCTCTTCGTTTTATTTATAATGTTAGGCCCAGAAAATGTCACATTGATAACACTTATTACAGTTTATCACAAGCTGAGTTACTTGATCTTTGTGAAATGCGATCATTATCTAATGAGCAAGAGAAACTAGCTGTAACTCTTATAAACTGTATTATAGTAAATAAAACCCCGATGGCTGACTATAATATTTTGATAAACTGTATGAAATATCCTTCTGGTATGGCATATCAAGACCCATTTTTAGAAATTAATAAAAGGAGCAAAATAGTTAGTTTTGACCCTTACAAAAATATTTTCAAAAAAAATTATATTTTGGCTAGGGATAACGGTCAGAGAGATATACACTTCGAATTACCTAAAGATATCAAAGCTTTGCCAGTTAAAAAATTGAAACAAACCTTTCCTTATAATTACTTTAAAATACTTAATAACCTGCCCTCGAAAATCAGATCTAATTTGGGATTTTTTAGTAACAAGTCTATGATAAAAACCTACTACAGTAGCATTTGCCAGCATAAAAAATATAGGGAAAATCAAATGTGGTGCAAACATTGCGATTTTTTAAATATAAATAATGATAATGCAACTGAGTTTTTATTATCTAATGATCATGTCACCCACTCAGAAAAAATAAAATCAAATCTACATCTTGACATAATTGAGATTTTAGATAGAAAAATATACAGAATTTTAATGGAATACTCGACACTTGGTAGTGTCATCCTAAATTGCGTTGTAAATGGTCATTTCTTTGCAGACATGATAGAAAATATTAATAAAACCTTTGACGAGCATAGTACGGGCACCCTAAATCAAAAAGGTTGTCACGGGTCTGGTTCATCGGGTTTTATTGAACTTAATGTATTACAATCCATGAAAATTAAAATTGACTACGTTAAAAGTCACAACGATAAATTAGAGAAAATCTCTAACTTTGAGAATTTTAACAAAGAGTTTTTGCGAATCTTTAAAATGAACAAAAACTCATATCCCAGATGTGATGGTTCCAGAATCTACTTTAGCACTAAACATCTTAATAAAGTGCTAGGTAGCAAATTCAACTGACACTTCGATCTGGTGTGAATTTATTAATTCAAAACTATAAGTTCAAATAATAACTCTCACTTCGTCATTTTTTTTCTCTTTCAATGGATATTTTTTAGAAACTAAAACTTAACTAAAATATAATAAATTTTTCTTTTCTCATTTTTTCAGGCTATCAGGGTGGATCTACCCATGAGCTGGCTCTACGTGGTGTCCTGCTGCGCGCCGCTCTGTCTCCATGGCGATGCACCTCCACCATTTGTAATAGGACTCACATATATATATATATGCTTTTTTTTATATACAGAAATGACAAATATAGGACTTAAACGACTAGGATGTTTCATAAACCGTAAAAGGGGGTTTTTTTTTTCTCCTTTTTTATTTTTTTGTATTAAATAGTTACATCATCTTTTTTTTTTAGCCATTCAAATTAATCACGATCAAGAGGACAGAGAAGTTCTTCTAATTCGACAATGTATTAGCTTTGGATCAACGATTATTGAAAGGAATGATTTTGGGAAGTGGAGAAATAACCTATCTGAGGACATTCATTTTGTCAGATTCCCTGTTTTTTGGGATATTGTGAGTTCAAAAAGTGGTTATCTTACTTTCAACTTGAAGTCTGAAATGATTTATGTTAACACCGCTAACTCTCCAGACCTAAAATACAGTAAAATCGAGTTGAAAGTCTTTAAGAAAATAAAAAACAATATGAGGGGACAGCTTCAATATCTAGGAGTCAGAGTTGTTTTTCCAAGATCTAAGTTTGTATTAAATAATTTGAGTTTTGCAACTACTGAATATATATCGGTGAAATTGAACGCCCGCATAAAATCAAATGATGCAATAAAAAACCAATACGTCTCCAGAAAATTGCGTGGTTTATTTTGCTCTGATAAATTTTCACAAATTGAATCAACAAATGACATCTATTGTGGTTTTTATGATCTTAAAAAAGATTTAAACCTTTTCGAATCTAAGATTTCCTTGAAAGAATGCGTTGATAGATCCCAGAGAAAAGTTTTGAGTACATTTTACAAATCTGATCAACCTGTAAAACTAGACTTTAATATCGAGAGTTTCGAGGGATTCCTAATCAGGAACCACAATCCAACTATTTTTCAGTGTCTCTATGAAAAAAGAGATTTGAACTGTCTAACTAAACTCTTAAACTACTATCTAAAGTTTTCTCAATTGCCCAAACTTGAATGCATCAAAACTGTAAATCTCAAATCTTTCCAAAAAGATGCTGAATCATCCTTGAAAAGATTTAATGACTCTAATGTTCAAAATAGAGTTAAAAAGTTGAAAATTGAAGAAAAACCAGAAACTTTCAAAGGCCTGAATTGCTTCGAGCTAGATTTTCCTTTTGAGCTTGAACTGTTTTTTGATAACTCTGACTCCAAGATTCTAGCCAGAAATGAACTTAGTAGTGCTATTGACATTATTAGAGATTCTAGTCCAACAAATCTCAAAAATTGCCTAAATAGGGCTGAAGACGCATTTAGTGAGACAAATTTTCACTTCATAAAAATTATTATTAAATCAATTATGGACTCAATCACTCAATACTTTCGGGATTCAAATCTGAACAAAATGATTTTCAATCTGAACTTGATTGGGTTAGCTCTCAATGATGATATCGAAGTTTATGATATCATCCAGGATAAAGGCACCAACCTGAAAAACTCAATCTTCCTACTTAAAATGTAGAATCTTCTTATAGTTTGATTTTCAGCTCGGTGTTTTTAGCATTACAAGTTCAATATTGTACATAGTCAGAGCATACTAAACCAAATCACGTTTTCATTATACTTTCGAAATTTATTCTGTCAACCTTTAGCACACTAATAAATTTATGACTCATACACAAAGGCTGGTTTGGAAAATTTGGTATTTTTATTATACATTGAGGAAATGATTAAAATTGTATTTGGGCTCTCATAACTTAAGATTTGAACTATCAGGAAACAATAAAACAAAAAAAAATGTTTTCTTATTTGGGAGCACTTAGACATTTGGCGCTGAGTCTAGTTAAAGCACCATGCATCTTTTACAAAACAGTTCTTTAATTGTTTGGAGTAAGAAAAACTGAAATGAATTTTTCTTCCATCTCTCTCAAAGTCATAACTGTAGGCTGGTAGATTGAAATATTTCTCACGTAGCAAAACTTGTGACTCAATGCTGTCATAACCAGGCTTTTTAGGCGATCCATTTCCCTTATAAAATGACACTTTGGGGTAACTTTTTCTTGATCCAGGAAGTAATCGAAAAAAATTATTGAACTTCTCCTGCGAGTCGAAAGGGTCTCCAAACACTCCTAATATTCCTAAAGTAATTTAGAGTTAAGATAAAGGTGGAAAATGTTGGAGAGGTAAAATAAAAAAATTTTTTGGGAGGTGAAAAGTTTGTCTAAAGATCTCAAAAACAAAAGTCTTTCAGTTTGACTATCGAATTATCTAGACTGTATAATATTCTTTAGATAAAGGTTAAGCACATGGTAAATTTTTTTTTTTTTTCAAAAAAAACTTTTTTTTCATAAAATAAAATGTTTTTACCTCCCACATTCTGCTTAAGGGTCAGCGGATCAAGTATCTTCTCGTTTGAACATGCTAAAGTCTCGTCACCATCGGCAAACTCAGCAATGCTTTCGGCAGAGTAGAGTTCATGTAGCTTGAACACCCGCTCAGTCATCTCTTTCATGTGATGCACTGCGGACTAAATTCAGATTTGGTTTAGTATAAAAACTATAAAAACTTTAAAAGATAAGAAAATATGTTTAAGCGTTGAAATTTGGTTTGAAGTCTTTTTAAGACTTCCTAGTTTGACCTGCAATTTGGGTTTGTTGCTATTTGTTTTTGAAATTTGTGGGTAATATGACTCCGGAAATCCGGTTTCTTGAAACTAGAACTTGTTTGCCGAAACGTCGGGCATTTTTTGATAACTTACTTTTCTGTTGAGATAACAGTCTGATAACAATTTGCAGTCGGTATCTATGCAGGGATCGAAATCGTTTGTTCGAACTTTTCCCTGTACTAGAAACTCGCGCATTTGTACGTGTCCACGGCTCAATTCCGGCTCCAACCGATGGAATCCGACACTATCAGTAATTGTTCGAAGATGACCTTCGGTCACTAAATTACCCCTTGCAATGACACACTTATAGTTTATAGCCGATAGGCTGGCGGCGCTGACGGTCTTTGATGATCCTGCGTTTTTAAACTTTCTAAATCCAACGCCTAGACTTGAGTTGAGCTCCTTTGCCTCGAAAAGATATTTTCGAGCGTTTGATTGAAAGTTGAGCAGATCAACCTATAAATCATAAGGTTACGGGAAAGTTTAGTTGGGAAGTCTATTTTTTAACTTTACTCAGATTAAGATAATTTTGGGCCTAGTAATGGGAAGCTCAAATTGTTAAAAAGTTATTATGGGATAACTATGTACTTTAATATATAGTATCTTGTGTTTACAATAAAAAGTGTTTTTAAATAAGTGCATAGCATAATGTGATAATGAATCAAATTTTGAAAAGTTTACATACATTACTTATTGTGACTCCGAAGTCCCGTTTTGCTAGAGCTGGATCGTACTGCTTAGCGTCATTATAATGGGCCAGAGAAAGAAAACCACTGGCCAATTTGTATAACTGAACCTTAATTTTTAACATCTCTGCGACACATAGGCGTATGCATCCGAGATCCTTTCCTTCGGATACGTGAAATTTCAGATTATAACCTAAAACCACCCACATCGTTTTTGTTAAGGGGGTAAAGGCAATCTTGGAGTTCCATCCCACTCCGGTTATTATCTCGACATAGTTCCCTGGTTCCTCGCCCTCCATACTCTTGAGATTGTTCTTTGACTCACCTGTGCCATAATAAAATGCACCATCAAAAGTATATCCAGTATCAAGGATTAATACCAAACTGAAGTCAAAGGATTATTATATATATATTTTATTATATCGTTTTTTTCTTTTTGTATGGTTTTGTGGCATAATTATGATTCATTTTTACAAGCTGAATTCTTAAGTTTTGGTAAGATTTGAATTTATCTTTTTTGGACAACCGACTTCCGGTTAAAGCCATGAAAATGAATTCGAATCAATAAACTGAGAAATTCATTGAATAAAGTTTGTAAAATTGAAGTTATTAGTATAAAAATAATGAACTTCGAAAGCTTTGCAATGATGAACTCTGAAGTATAACTTATGCTTTGTAAGAGTAGTATTGAAAATGTATAAAATAGAGATAGAATAAGTTTTTCTCTCTTAACTAATCTGTGCTAAGGGTTCTGATACTGATGTTTTTGGGTGAGAAAATATATTTTTAAACTTACAATTTTATCACACGAGCAATGTTTATGCAGATTCCCGCATCGGTACCAGCTGAAACCCGACCATGACCTCCATCGGTACTACTCATGGCATATTTGCACTTTTCACATTTTTGCTCACAGACTTCATATAAACCAGTATCGCCGATCATACATTTCAATGACCGGTACAACCTACGTTGAATAACACACAAATTCAATAAATCATAGGGTTTGGAAGATCGGGTATAGGCCAAAAGTGATCTGTATTCTACAGTTTGTGTTGGTTCTAATAAATAGCGGGATTGGTGCTGATTCAAAAAATCCTTATCAGCCTCTGATATCAAAATGGGCTCAGATTTACTTAGTCGAGACATTTTTGCTCGTACAATTGACAATGCCTCATATCTCTTTACAAAAGTTGAATCATTAGAATGTTCTCCTTCTAACAGAAAAATATCTGAAGGGGTATAATGTCCGATGGAAGCAGTTAAGGGAACAGTACTAGTGCTATCGATGCTTGAGGATTGTTTTGTCTCATCAGACTTTTCAGTATTTTCTGGTGACTTAGTGGGAGATTCGGACATAGAATCCGACAAATGCTCGGGTATCTCTTTTGTGTCATCGGTTTGAGGAATCTGTGGTGTAGTATCCTGAAAGTATGTATGTATTATTGAGGTACGGTTTAAGGCGTTTTATTTTTAATAAAAGAAAAAAAAGTGAGACATTTTTTTCTCTCCTAGTTTTTATCAGACTTGAATTTTAGATATCTGATGAATTACCTCAATAAAGGCATTATCTAATACCGAGGAAACGTTTCCAATTAGCCATGCCTCAGTCACTGTAATTATGTTCATCATTGTGCTGGATTTTTCGTAATCGACCGGTCTACGCATCTTAAGAGAGTTTTTATGGCTAAATCTTACACATTAATCGAACCCTGACTGTCGATAACTATGAATATTTAACATAAAGTTTGTATACTACAAAATTAAAACCTTAGAAAAGGGGGTAAATCTCTGTGATTAAACCGAATTTGCTGTGAAAGAATGAAATTTTTTGCTATAAGTTACGCAGAAAATTTTCACTTTCACTTTTGTAGGGGCCTTCTCGCAAATAAATTTTAAATAAATACCTTCAGGGATAGTGAATATGGCGGAATATTTTCTTCAATATTTATATTAGTTAAATATCCAATATGCACTGACAAAAAGTCACAACGCACTCCGTATTCAATCAGGCTGTTCGATCTTAAAAGCGAAAAAACAGCTCCACATATCATGTGTGCGCCCCCAAACCACTTGCGCTGGTGGGAGATTGTTTTGGCAAGTGTGAAAGAGTCCGACATTATCTTGGAAATGCTATCTGCGGTTGTGCGGCCCAGAACCTTATAAGTTGCAAATCGGATAACAGCTAGGAGCATCATACAGACGTCATGTAACTAAATTTAGAATTAATCTTTCAGTTTGTTATCAGTGGACCACTTGGTTTAAGGGGGTATTGTGCTCTGAACTTTACTGGCACGTTTTGATTTGATTAGATTTTTTTCTTTAATTTACTAATTTGCTGGTTGGGGTGATACCAGTCCAAGATTTTGGTTTTGAGATGGTTTTCCTGTAATGAATTTGTAATAGTTTGGATTTTACGCAGTGAAAAGATAAATATTATAGGAAGGCACTATGGCGACACAGCTTACGAGCGAGAGTTGCATGTCAACGGTGACGAGTTCGATTCCCGGTGGGAGCAAACTCAAAAGTGAAAAAGGAATATTGTGCTTATTAGCACAATATGAAAATAACACAAAAAAAATAATAAGTCCTTTATTTTTTATTTTCAAGGACGTTCATTTTTAAACAAAATATTTTTATACGAATGTCCTACCTTGCTTTCAGAGTTGTGATCAACTGGCATTAATTGATAACATTCACCTCCTAACTCAACATATCGTCCGTTGAATACGTCATCTAACTCACTAAGGTTCAACATAGAGAGACCAAAGTTACTGACTACGGGATTCGTTTTTCCAAGTGGTATTCAAATTTGGGCTGTTTTTCAGACTGTAATTGTCCTGTAAACTTAAAAACAACTGATAAGCTCGATTTTGATCTTGAACTTGAAAACATAAATTAAATCTAGAATCTTTTAGTGTTGTTTTGTTTTCTTTTCGTTTTCTTGTTTTTGTAAGTAAAAGTTTTTTGGAGGGTCTGACTAGATTTTTCGGAGCATTATTTGGTCACTTAGGTTGAGTCTTGTTTTCCTAAAAGTGGTTATAATTATTTGATGCGACTGAAAAGGGAGGCCTTCTGTGACTATACGACCTAAATACTGTTGTAAATTGAAAATTTTGACTGAAATATAGATTCGAATATTTATCTTATTTCCTTAAGGAGTGTCTACTTTTTTTAGAAATGGGTAGAAACTTTTTATTTTTAAGCCCTTATGAAAAACTATGAAGAGAATACTCTTAATTTGCGAGACAAATAATTATATGATTAGATTTTGGAAATCGCAAAATTAGTTGAAAAGTTTTGACTAAAATGTTTTCGTCAAATTTTTGTTTCAAATAAGCTAAGCCCACGCCTTCTCGCAGAAGGAACCAATTTGAGCATAAAAGTGAGCGGTTTGTGTTAAACTAACCAGCAGAAACACAGATTTTTTGTGAACAACTCAAAAACTCTGTTTTATATAAAACAAATATTTTACTTTTTTGTCAATTTCGTGGTACTCTGAGGTTTAAAGCTTGAGAAACCTTTAACAATGAAGGCCAATGATCAAAACTCGTCACCACTTGTCAATGAGATGGACGCTTTGAATCACCCACGGACGGAATCCCTGAACAATCTAATGAACTCAAGTGTGGTAGAGGAATCCAGAGATGTTAATGATACTCCTGGTAACTCACTCGCTAAGGAGGTTAGTTTTCTTTTTTCAGTTTTTTGAAAGCAGGGTTTTTCTCCCGAGGTTTACTCTTCAGAATTTTAAGCGTTTTAAATGGGGTTTCTTTTTTTTTTCTTTTTCAGCTCAAATGGAATCAAATCAGGGTTAATTTTGCTTGACAATTGTTAAAAGGTATTTTAAGTTACAACCGGAGGAAAAGCTTCAGCCTAGAAGACTTGATTTCAATGAGGAAGGTGAAAACTCTGCTGGTATTTCTTCACTTAATTCGGCAGATGATGCTAATATCTCTGGAATTGAGCTTTTGGAGAATCCCAGAAAACGTGGTAGATCTTCGGATGGATCGATTTCGGGCGGACAGGCTCCAAAAAATCGTAAAGAGGAATCTAATATTTTTGAAAATTGCGAGCCGGTTTTCGAACCGGTTGAGCCTACACCCCCAAACCTTGAGTCAGATTTTATAAAAACGCTTGAAGTCGCAAAAGGTATTAAAGCTAGATGCGCAATAACTAAGGCCTTCATTGACGGGACGCTATCAGTTCCCACTGAAAATTTTATAACAACGAATCAGGGTGGTTTCAGAATTGATAAACCGGATTTAAAACAAACTTTGGGGTATAAAGTCGAGATCTCGGATAAGCAATTCGAAAAATACTCTTTTGAATTATCGGCGAATTTACCTATCATTAAAAATGGACAGGTTGTCTACATTAATGAAATTAAAAATTTTGAGTTTTTGACAGAACCAATCAAAGCTAAAAATTGTGTAGAGCGGTTTCTGTCCGATGATTTTGACTACCGTATAAAGGTTTGCTACGTGGTCGTTGAATACTTTGATTGCTTTCGAAACTGGTCCATCAGAGATGACGATTTTATCCTCAACTTTCCCAAAAAGAATATCAGAGGGTTCTTCGCAGATGCTTTTGGAGTCAAAGTCCTTGACTTTAATAAGCTTGAGGTTAGCTCAGAAGTTGTTTTTTGAAGTTAATTCATACCTTTAAAACCTAACTAAATAATTGTAATCAGTGGGGTGATCTAGTCGAAAAGTTAGGATGTCAAATTTTGACATGTGAAACTATAAATGTGTAAGTTTTAGCTTCTTCAGATCAGTCAAATTTGTGAATCACATAGTAGAATTGAATTTTGAAATAATAAATAATAAAATTTTATAGTTATTATAAAAATAATTGGCAATAAATTAACAAAATTGGTGTTTTAAAATAACTCTATTTCTACTAGACTCATGAGATTGTCTCTGGTGTTTTGAAAAATTGGCTCACCACAGGACACCTCATGCTATCCCTCTTTGAAGTTGCTGCTCGAACTCGACTATCTTTAATGGCCCCGGACGTTTATGATAAATGCCCAGTGTTCGTACAGAGTTTTGAACAATTTTCAGAAAAAATGGAATTTACAGAGGAGTGGGTAGGCCTGTCAAGAGAAATGACGAAAAAATTTGGACACCCACAGACCATCTGTGAACTTTCCGCCTCTGCCAGAAAAACTGTTGCTTCACGAAAGGCGAATTCTCCGTATTTGAGAAATATCTTGATTGAAAATCACAGATATTACAAATATGGTAGAATTCTCCCTGACCAAATTGACTGCGTTTTTGACACAAATGAGTTTCTTATGGAGGAATTTTACAATAATCTAAGGGACACTCCAGATTTTGAGACTAAAGGCAATTTTTAGCTTCTTAACTCAGCCTTTCCAGCTACTCTTAAGAGAGCTCAAACTCAACTCAGAGAGGTCTTGGAGTGTTTTGAAAACCTCGAAAGTCTCGATTAGTTATTTATATTGGATGTCTGTTAGAGATAGTTTTACTGGGTAGTTTTGTGAAGGTTTTAGAAGTAGTCTAAATAATTAGTGAATAAAGTGTTTTTTTTTTATAAAGTGCCTTTTATATTAGAAATTGTGAGAAGTGAAATCTTTTAGAAACTTTTAAAATTTGAAATTTAGAAAAATTTAAAAAAAAAAGAGATTTTTCTTTGAAATTTAAAGTTAGAATTTTTTTTAAACAAATTGATAAAAGTTTTAAATAGAAATTAGGTCCTGTTTATCATATCCCTCAATTACTGCTTAAACACTGCATATATGAAACTGAAGTTCAGATTATAAATAAATAAGCTATAAAATCTTCAAAAATATATCGCGTTTTTTTATATAAAAAAAAAATACAACTTGCAAAAGTTAATGCATGTTTATTCTTTTTGGACTTCTTTGGGTCTGGGAAGAGTTCTCTGCTGCTTTTTTGTGTTTTGTAAAATGCTAATGAAAACCTGCAATACTAACTATTAAAAGCTATAGAGAAGATGAGACTTGTATAGTGACTCTGATCCTAAAAAACGTGAATGATCTTGCCGTAAATTATCAGGAGTTTTTTTTTCTTTCGAATTTTACAGTAATATAAAGTGAAATGATAATGCAGATTATAAATACTGGTACTCATAGTTGTGATATGATCAA